>BRZM01002180.1:33174-69823 GCA_033238685.1 Lates japonicus
TAAAGCAGCTATTTGAAACTGCTCAGTAGTCTGTTGTAGATAAACATTGCTGCGTCGGGTGTGGGATACACTACATAATAGATGAAGTTAAAACTCTAGTATTACGGCCTTCACTGACTCCTGTAGCTATGATTGGAAGACCTAATTGTTGTGGCTTTGTTGCCTACTCTGCCATTTACCACCACCTTTATGTATTGGATTGAGTGTTGCGGCCTCTTTGGTGGACATTAAACTAATAAGGTTGTTGGATATCTGAAGGCAGTTTATCCGGCCCAGTTGTTTTATTTTGAAACAGCGGAGCACAAAACATAAGCCCACAACAGAATAGGAAGCATTCCTTGCAACACCACTCCGGCCTTTCGACTTTAGTGCTGCGGTAGCTGGATAAATCTGAATGATCTTCAAATGGTTGAGCGAGCTGCATTGAGCAAGTAGCTTACAATTATGTCAGCCTTTGGCTCAGGATATCAGGATCTTGACATTCCTTAGAGACATGCCTTGTTTTCCTTTTTAGACAGTCATTTTGAAACTTTTTTCATGCTCTCTTGAGTCTTTGGCGTCTGTGGGTTAAGTATCTGCAGCTATAAGGCTGAGGAAAAGCGTGGACTGCTCTTGGCCTTTCTATTTCATCCTCCTGACCACGCCATGTTACCCATGATGGTGAAGAGAACTCTGACGACTGTAAAAGTGACAGCGATCAGGTCAAGATGGCGCTATCAACTTCTGAGATGGAGCATGAGTTCTGAGTTTTTCCCCTTTTTGTGCAATATATATACCCAGATTCCTTTCAATTAGATCCTGTGGTTAACCTGTTTCATTCCTCATCTTGCAGCTGATGAAGAAGTCTCACCTGAAGTCTTGTGCAAGTAGAGATACAGAATATGCTACAGGGAAATTCAAGCAAATTTAATATCAGCTATTTTTTTCCTTTGTCTCCTTTGATTGTTTCCTCCAGGTTGAAATGAAATAACTCAACATTATATAAATGCTCAATTCATTCTTTATAATGAGGTTGGAAAATAGGTAGGACTCCAAATGACTCCCACTGGCAGCAATGATTTGTGGTAATTGGGTGGTTGACAGGGCACAATATTGAAATTTTCAATCACAATCTTCTATCAGGGAAATATTCTTTTTTTTAGTGCAGCGGGTCCTGGGTAGTTTGGAATTGGTTCTTATTTCCTTAACTGTGATGAAATAGTAAACGCCTGAAGGACACTGAAAAAATATGATTTTAACTAGTCAAAAATAGGTAACAATTTTGCTCTAACTTAAATTTGAATTGTTTATTCAACTTAAACACACTTATTAAGCGTAGTTATTGAAATACTCTTATAATCCTGCTAATTATAATTCTTAGTTTTATACAGGGGATGGCACTTACTTTTAAGATAATATAAATTGCTACTCCTTTGAGTTTCTTTATGATATTACATTTATTACATCTAAATCTCTCATTTGAAGGCACAGTTCTAATGTGCCAGTCTGGACTCTGTAAAGATCATATGATGCTGTGATTTGTGATTCACTGACCTAGGCGACTGGAAGCCTTGGCGCGGAGCTACATCTCCCTGCCCACATATGTACAAAACAATCCCCATGGCACCCTAGAGGTGACAGACTTCAGCTCGACTGATGTTGTTCCACTTTTTATTTATTTATTTGGTATTTGTTACTGGCCATAACATGCTGCATTGGCTGCTTTTACTACTGTCAATGTTGTATCACTCAAAACACCTTTAAAAGCGGGCATCCATATCGGGAGGGCTGGGGGAGAGAGAAAAGGTAGCCACGGTGACAGTCACGGGAGAGTGTGGCTGGAGGTCAGTGCCAAGCCTTAGCTTCAGTGCTCAGCTGCAGTAGATTGTAAGGGCCTGCGGGTCCAGCAGAGACATTCCACACAATGTCGAGCTGTCAGTGTGCAGCTGGAACATCTCAGAGAGAGAAAGAGTGCGGAGGGGTAGAGGAGGTGGTGGTGGGAGGAGGAGGAGGGAGGCGTTGAGGTGGAGGGGATTGGGGGGTGTGAAGGAACAGTGGCCTGAGTCCTTGCTGAGAGAGAAAGAAGGTGGGATGGTGGGTGTGTTGGGGGTGTAGGTGGTGGGGGCCAAAAAGGCTGGAAGTGGGAGGATAGAGAAATAGAAATGAGGAGGAGCTGGGGAGGAAGGGAGGGCAGGGATAGAAGGAGACAATGACAAGTAAAGGCTGGCTGGGCACTCACCCATACCCATTGAGAGATTGCCATGAGCCATGGCCATTGTTTGACGGGTCTCTAACTGGGACCCGCCAGTGGTTCAGTTTACCTCAACTATAAACTGCTGTGTGGTTTATTTAGAAATGAAATATTTACACCTTTTTACTGTATTTACACCCACTGTTAAGCGGCTTTTAGGAGATTTTCTTCCTTTCAGCCACAAACTAGCAGGCAGAGCGGTTCTCTCTGAAAACTGACCTCAGTCCTGCTTACTCAATGACACCTCAGCTACATGTCCAATATAAGTAAACTCAAACTGTGACCTGCAAGTGTAAAAACTTTAGGGCCGTGTTATTCTGACGAGCAGGAGAGGCAGTCTGTGTGTTTAACAAAGTAAATGTCTATTATTAATACCATACAGGATAAGCCAATTTTGAAAAGGGGCATAAATGGTGATATTATTTGTTATAAGTCCTGTGCACCAGTTAGTAGGTTAGCGTACTTTAGATCCACAACACAACGAGGTCCACTTTGCAGTAATGCACATGCTAGAGAGGACAACTTCCCAGTAGGGTCTTCAGTGTCAAATATGGGTCAGTCTGCTTGCGTGACCTGGGGGTAGTCAGCAGCGAGGAGAAATTCAGCTGTTAGTGATGCCAACTCAACCATGATAAATTCCTTAACATCTACTCCTTTGGTGCGTCCAAGTGCAGTGCTTTGCCCGACCAACGCTCGGTAAAAAAAAAATCATTATTCTTGTCATGAACCTTAAGCTAGACCCAAGCAGAGTTGAAACTGTTGTTAATGCTGTGCTCTTAACTTTTCATAACAGCTGCAAGACTTTGAAAACTCTCTTTTTTTTTCCAGAAACTGGTTCTGCTTCACCAAAGTTGTTTGAAATAAAAGTATTGTAGATTCACTATGACCGACAATGTTTTCTTTCCTTTTCTGTCATGCCTGCACTTCATATAAATATATATCTCTAACGATGCCAGTTACTGTCTTTATATTTTCTTGAGCTTCTTTCTATCTTTCACAGCTCTGATATTTGTCTGCTGGTGACAAACAACACAACCAATGTAACTTTAGATTTTAGCACGTCTTGATTAACAACTTTTGTTTCACTCAGCAAGTGTATGTCATCTTCATCTGTGTCACCCGTGGCGTGTTATTACCTCTTGTGACATATTTACAGCTCTGTTCAACCCAGGGTGGGTATTATGATTGCTCCTCTGATCCCCCACCTCACCTCCCCATCACCATATATCCTCACAGGGCAGCAGGGGCCCCTGTGAGCTGTGATCATGACCAGCCGGCAAGCAGGCCCCAGGTTGCAGCGCTGATTGAATGGCTCAGGCGTGCTGATGAGCCGCAGACGCTAAAGTCTCCCGCTCCTGCCTTTCACCACCCGCGCCCTGCAGGGGTCTGTCATGGATAAATGTTTGCAGGCCATGACAGGATCAAACTTTCACTCTTAATTTGTCAGTTACATCATACACTCACTGGCTCACTGTGTTATAATGAGTATTTTATGGCTGAGAGAGAGAGAGGGAGGGGAGAGAGCAGAGGAGGCAGTGGTGGGTGGAGCAGAGAAGACAGAACACAGGCTGTAACTTGGTTCCAATGATACTGTGGCAGCTCTTACCACACAGCGTGTTAGTCTTGTAAGCTTTTCCCATGATTCTTGGCACATTCTTTTGAGGCAGTCAGATTCTCTTGACATTTCAGACAGAGCTTTTTTAATGAGAACAGCATGTGAATGGTGGTAAAGTTTTGAATGAGCTTGTTGGCTTGACCAGTCACTAGAGGCGAGTAAGCAGCTTACCCAAATGGACAGTGGTGTCCTTTCAACTGGTAGTTGTGACTGGAGTGAATGATCGAGGCTGGTGAAATGAAGATTAATTATCCTGGAGTTTTAGAACAAGGAAACAAACAATACTTGCAGCCTGACAACTCATTTTTGAAATCATAAACTTATAAATTATGATGCCGTTTTGAAAACAATTACGGAGCTGTTCTTTGTCACACACGAGCGTTAGTACATTTTAACCAATTTCCAGAACTGTCATTTAGAGGCAGGCACACCTACACAAGGGAAAAAAAATAACTCTAATATATGCATTTAACAATTGTACTCTCTTCCTGCAATCAGGCCTTGGTTGCTCTCTAATTTCATGCAGATCTGCAGTGCTTGGATGATAGCATTTCAATGAGCAGGTACTCCAGCCGAGACCCTGTATGCAGCTATGAGTCCCACGCTCCATAAAGGCAGTACTGAAAGCCATCCAGGACCAGTACGATATCAACTTTCAGTGTGATTCCCTTAATACCAAAGTGCTTGTGTACCAGCCCCAGAGCTCTTTCAATCGCATCTCATCTGAAGTGCTGGGGTTTTAATTAAATTTCAGGATAGATGGAATTCTTCATTAGTACCTGATCTGAACAAATTGATTGCTGTGTTCCACCTCTCTCCCTCGCCTGTTGTTTGGGGGCTCAGTAAATACAGGGGTTTAGGCTTGGATTGCTCTCAGTAGTCAGAACCATAGGCCATGCCAGTGTAAAAATGAAATGTGAGCATCTAGAGTATTTGTCTTTTGAGGGAGAAAATGGAGGTTTCTTTTTTTTTTTTTTTTTTTTTTTTGCTTGTTGATTCACAAATATTAAAGTTAGTTTTTTTTCTGTACAATTCCTACCACCCTATCTAGTCATGCAACCGCTGCACTGCCTGGGAAAAAAATACAAGTTGTCAAGGTCATTACAATCTGTGACAACCAACTTTTGTTTTGCTCAGTTATCTTGTGGGAGAACCTGAGCGACAGCTCTTGCAACACTTGTCATGTAATATTGAGTTGTGACCTTCATGAGTGTTGCCATGTTTATTTACATTTCTGAAAACAAGCCACTTTTCATATGTGCTGTATGATATACCTGAGCAACAGAGGTGACATGAAGGAGAAGTGGTCACCCGTTTTCTATGCGTCTGTTCAGTTATCGCAGCGCAATCACCGCCCAGGTTTAGTCGACAAGGGTAGAGGAATGGTGAGTGTGGTGCTCAGTGAACATGTGTATGTTTGTGTGTGTCGGCGTGCTTTTCCATGTGCTCATAATGCGCCCCCCTCAGAAAACACCGACACCATCGTGGCTTCTTAAAAGCGATGCATATTCTTATCTCATTAATTATACATCCGCTATGTAACAGGCAGAGATCTTAGTCTCGATGGCACAGGAAAGTGCAGGGGAGGGCCAGGCGTGGGCGCTCTTCATGAAGTAGCTGTGTTCCTGTAGGAGCCTGGAGCCTCCCCTGTGCACAGGCGCAGGGGCGGATAAGACACTCACCAGGACTCCGCCCCTGTGATGTGGAGAGGAATTAGGGAAATGGCGTTTCAAGTGCTCCAGTAATCAGAATCATCAGCACCCGTCAGCCTTCAAAGTATGGATCCCTCAAGGGCTCAAGAGACTTTGACTGAGGTCAAAGTCTTCCCCTCCCATTAGACACAAAGGATAATGAGGGAGCTGCATTTCACTATTGTCTTTTTACTCTCACATCATGTATGGGTGACTGTCAGCTGGAAATCATCTCTCCAAATCTATCTTTCTTGGGGCTGATGGAATTCAGATTATTGTTTTTTCCTCTTTCAAATTTAACTCTCATATATAAAATTATGAGCAAATCAATCATATATGCCAATAATCTCCTTAATCACTCGATCTGTTCAATTTACTCTGGGTCAATCTATCTCTGCCTCTGCAGTGGCCCTAGCCTGGCCTCATGGTAGGTAATGACCTGTGACATAATTATGGGATGTCTGTAAACATGTATGATGGTTCCTCTCAACTTTTATTTAAACAATTGACGTACTGCACCCCGATCTAAAGGGTCTGACCCCAGACACAACATATTAGGCTCTTTACTTATGAAGTATAGGGCTAGGGGACTGCTCTCAAATCATTGCTAGTGCCTCGGAGTGACCGCATGAAAGTCTGTCACTAACACTGATGAGGGCAAGTTCTTTAACCTCTGTACCGGGCCAGATAAGCGCAGACACTTGTTTTGTCCAGAACTGTTGGAATGTGAAACCTTCCAGGACAAACAGCTGCTCGGGATTTGTAAAAGTGTAACAGCAGCGTAGCTTATTTTCGATCTGTATGGCGGAAAGTGCCTCAAGCGGAAAATCTGCTGGCGTGACACTGACTTTGGTTGTTTGTCAATAAGGTTTGCATCAACGAGGTTTGTCATAGCCACAGTCTGGGCAAGTTGTCATCTACCCACCAGTGACAAAGCGATATCAATATGTACCCGCATCATGGCCAAATCCGAGCTTGCTGAGGAGAATAATGCATAAAAGAAATTTCAGGGTGTATCTTATCTCCTCATAACATTAAGTCTGTCTGCGTAGAGCCGTCATCTAGATGACTTAGTGATGATTATTACCTGAAAATTGTTAAACAGTACCTACGGACGCTTGTTCAGAACAAAGAACTCACGTAGATGCGCATCAATCGATGCTTATCCCCTTTAGGTTTTTACACTTATTCCCCCAGTTGACAAATTGCCTTGTTCCGTGGCTTTGTGTAGCGGAGAGTGACTATAAGGTAGCGAGGGGCCTGGGGAGCAAAGGATGTTCCTCTGTAGAAGAAGAGAGAGACTGACGTATTTTCACACAATGCCAATTTAGAGGATTTCTCATAGATCCCTTGTCATATGCTCTCTTAGACCATATAAATGAGAAGATAGAGGAGATCACTAATTGAATTTTCATGACTGAGTACATGTATATACTAGAAGAATTTCACCCCTCTTGATAGCGAGACTATTATTTCCTCATCTTGTTCTCTGTGCAAAAAAAAAAAAGTGTTGTTAAAAGCTTGCTACACAAGCTCAGTGCATCGATGTCTTAAGGTTTGAGATGCTTGTACTTTTCCCTTTTCTTTGTAATCCCTGAGCTAGACAAACATGCCTCTCAGTCACTGCCTATGGTAATCCAGAAAAAAAGATAATGCTACTGCTAAAAGTGCTAATGAAATCAAAGCCGTTAATGTGGTCGGTTAAGCTGCGGATGATTTGAAAAATTCCGCCATTTAGTGAAGATGATATAATGAATCTACTCTGAATGAAAGCAATTAAAAGGACAAATTGGTCTGATTAACCTCAAAGTCATCCACTGCCAAATGGTGTGCAACATTCAAATTATTATTATTAAAAATCTAGACAGATTTGCAGTCTTTTTTGGCCTCTCTTAATCCTTTTTAAATGAAGGAAGCGAACTTTTTAAAAATTTTAGCTGTGACCTTTCAAAGCATAACCTAGATTTTTTCTGCCATGGAAATAATTTCTCACATCAGCTTCTGTAGCATGCTAATACAAGTTCTAAGGTCAAATTGAGGACTATTGTTGATTGTTAAATGGTATTATAAGGGAGAAAAAGGACTCCTAGCACCCTAGAGAAGAAGCACTGGACCTCAAAATGCATGTTTAAGATATTATGAAAACTATAAGTGGATCAAAAATGTAGTGATGTCTCAAACTTTTGATTCAAACCTGGAAACTTACTACTTTATTTCAGAAGAGTGTAATCCCGCGTCGTACTCAGCTCCTTGTATCAGTCAGCTGTCTCAGTTTGTTGATTAAATGAGGGATGCTGGCTTTTCTAATCTCTCCTCCTGTCTCGCTCTTCCTCTCTGTCCTCTGCTCTGTATCGAAGGCATTCACCAACAGCGTGCTGCCGCATTGCCTTCTGAAGGATGTGAGTTTGGAGAGCGGTCTCGTACAAAGCGCCTCGCTGAGATGGCGGAAACCCCAGAAGCGGTGCGGCGGTGGGAAGAGGCCATGAGGAGGGAACCCATTGAGTGTGGATGACGGTGATTGACAGGCTCTTCTCTTATTTACTTTATTTAGTCAGATAGGGAAAGTAATTGTGTTTTAGTTGTTGATTTTAATGTTTACAGCATCTGAATCTGTTGTGTTTGGATGATAAGTCGACAAACAGTATAGCTGCCTATAGGCAAAAGTTAATTAGTAATTTTTATATGGGTAATAAATAAGGAGTTTGATAGGTAGCACTGGAGACACCATGACATCTCTTACAGTATTAAATATGGGGCTGCAACAACAAGTTGTTAATCTGCTACTTTTTCTATCAATTTGTGTCACCTTTTTAAACCAAGAACTCCAGTCATTCTCTGAATATAGCTTCTATATATAAATGTGGACAAAGTATCTTTTAGTTTTCGGACTATTGGACATTTGAAATTGTCACCTTGAAACTGTGATGGATATTTTTCCTTTATTTTATGATGTTTATAAACTTGACAACAAGTTAATCAAAATTAAATGGCAGATTAATCGATTATACAATAATCATCAGTTGCTCTAATTAAATATTCCTGTAATTTGGATTTGTAATGTAATTTGGATTATGTGAAACCACCATACATAAGTTGCAATAGATTTAAGGGTTTTACATATTTTATGCTGTATTGAATATAAAAGTTTAGAAAAAGAGTTTGAATGAGTGAGCAGATTGATTAGCAATTAAACAAGTGCAGAAACAAATTGATAAATAACTATGAAATCTATATTGTGGGTGCATTATATGATCAAATAATCTTGGTGAAAATACATAAAAGTGATACTATGTAGAAGAGACACTACCTACAAAAGGCAAGTTGTGTGCACCACTGGAGTTTTCAAATGAAATGATTTTTAAAGTCTTCCTGATGCAGTATATGTAATCTAAACTCTGTAGGTGTGTTCGAATATGCGATGGCAATAAAAGCACCTCCCGGCTCGGAAGTTAAAACTGGCCTACAGCGATTTTAAGCCCACACCTTTTGTTCGATGCTCTCAAGTCTTTAGATGTTAAAGCTGCAAATCTCCGATTCTTGGCCAAACCACCAGCCCGCATCATTTGCCCATGAATCTGTGTACAAAATGGAGGCTAGAAGGGCAAGTGGTGTGTCTTCTTTTGATCAAACCCTGATCAAAGCCTGTTTAGCTCTGCCATGTAGTGCTGTGGGCACCACCGGTGTGCTCTGTGAGGCAGAGAACACTCCTTGTACAGAAATGCAGCCAGTGAGATGTTCTCCCTCATATAATATGAAATGTGTCTTGTGTACATCCTCATCTTAGTGCTGCGCTTTTCCTCTGATACTGTTTGTATTGATTAATGCAGGAAGAAATTTGTAATGATAAGCAATTTATAAAACAGAATAAATGGAAATAAAGCATAGAAAATAAGCTTCTTTTTTGTTTTAATACTATACACTAGTTTCTCCACATACTTTATACATTACATTGGCAATGGCATTGCTTCTGGATGGCTGTATAATACTTCTCAGTCTCATGTTTACAGACATTTCTTTCCTTTAGTCCAGGGAGGCTGGGAGCCTGAGCCCTCAGCTCCTGATACAGATCCAGAGTCAGATTGTCGAGTGTCAGTGCTTGTCCAGTAGCGCTGCTCCACTCGGGCTTCAGCTGTGAAAAGCTCAGTGTGCTCCGTCCTCGCCTCTGTGGCACTTCTTCCTTCCTGGGATTTGAGTATTGACCTGGTGGCAGTATCTTTCTATGATGAAGGCAGATCCGAGGCCGAGGGTACCCTGCTCCCTCAAACCGGGGAACAGTAATCCCAGTCCGAATACTGGAGCAGTATTTCTCTGTCTGCAAGTTAATCTGGGGCTCGGGAAAGTTTTATTACTGTTGATATGGGAGGCGAGGTTTAATGATGGATTTGAACTGAAAGCACTTTTCATGCCTTTTTTTATACAAAAAGGCTGGAAGTGCCAGCCATCAAGTCAGAGATAACTTGGTTAAATTGGAGAAAATACGTCACAATGCAGCAAAAACAAAATGAGGCAACATTAAGAAAATTTAAAGTAATTGCTGTGATTCACTCAACCATTGCCACTCTCCTTGTTCTGAATTCACAATGATCGAGAAGTGTTTAAGCGTGCTTGTTTAATCTTTCTCCAGCCATTTAGTTTACAAAATTTCGGGACCCCTGGCAGTCGTCTGCAACAAAATTAGCTCCACCCGACTTCCTCTTTTAATGATCACAGGGTTATCAGATCTTAATGTTGACACCACCTCTCGATTGAATATTCATCTGCTGGTGTTTTTTGCCCATTAATTTTTTGATTGCTTCTTTGCTTTACACTATTAAAGAGTAAAAAACATTTATACCCAAAGACTGAGCCATCACCCTGAATGTGGATTTGTGCAGGATCAAACCCGGCACTTCTGGTGTGGCACTGTTCGTGATGCATGAACACAAAAAGCAAAAAAAAAGCAAAAGAAAAAAAGGCCAAAAAGTGCAGATTCATATTTTCTGCATGTTGGTTACTTTAAGTCACACCCGTTTATATAGTAAATCAAGAGATTCTTTCATACGCAATACATATCTGCTACCAACACCAACTGTTTTGTTGCTCTGACAATAAATGTCAACCCACAGAATAAAAAAGGAGTTGATTTTAAGCTCCAATCTGTATATCTGTTTTATATTGCTCAAATATTAGTTTGTACTAGGGGCGTCCTTAGTTTTTGTGATTACAGATCACTTGGAATTATTATTCTTAAAGTTTAAAACTTGTGCACTGAAAATATATTTTTGCAACCCTTAATGAATTTATAAATTGACAAAGGAGGAAGTAAACATTTTAAAAAGTGTCTTTGTTTGCATAAAAATGTTCTTGCATAATATTTGCAAAAGTTGCACATGTTTATTTCCTCAGTTGAATTCCTCTCTGTCTGTGTGTGTGTACTTGGGTTCTCCTCATTCCCTGCCACGGAGTCATTTCTAGCAGTGGACAGAGTGGGCGTACATGGCGGCAAGAGGCGACCATCTCCAAACAATGGCTGCTCACCCACTTGAGAGGCAGAGGAAGGCTAAAGCATGAGGCCCAGCTGTCCTTCATTCAGTACACAAACACACACATACACACAAGGCCAGGATTTTTATTTTTTTAAGAACACAAAACAGGGCCATAAAGTTTAGCGTGTGGCACACACTGTGGAACAACTGGAGCTACTTGTAAATATTCAGTTTATACTCCTTTTTAAATCTAAGAATAGAGATGCTGCATAGTTAATGTGATACAGAGTTGTTGGGAATTAGAATGTAAAAATAGCAAACAGAGAACAGTAGAGATTACAAACATATGCTCCCGTGGGTCTCCGTTCGTTTGCCAGATAATTGCTGGAATGGTTTTCTAAGAATTATTCCCATAAAAATAACTCTCTTGCATTGTTGTTGTTGTTGTTTTCCCTGGCAAATTAGTCTTTGTACCTCTCGTTGGTTTAATTTCCTGCAGATACTTTGTTCAACATCCAGTGATAAAAAAGGCTCTATGAATTTACTGCTACAAAGCTTTGTAGTGAAGCATTGTTTTGTCTTCATTTAGATCATTGTTGCTCTCATATAATCTACCTAGAGAAGACATGTCTTATGCATTATATACTGCACTTATATTTACATTAGACATGTTTCGTCGCACATCTCAAAATGACAAATCCTGCCTTTTCATCATTTAATTGTATTTAATTTAAAATTGATTCCATGTAGCGTTCACTCAGTTCAGCTCATAATTAATTATGTGTCTCTTCTCTCCCTGCAGCTCTGTATGTCAGAGCTCGCTTCTTTTATTTCTGAGTGGTATTTTCCATTGGAGGAGGCAGTACAGAGCGAAACGAAAAATCAACATTTCAACTTCAGATTCGCCTGCATTTAATCTGTAACTTAAATGTTGTATGTTATTTTATTTTCATCACAACCGCTTTTAATCCCTTCGGGACAAATTATTCAGTCTTGGAGACCATATGGAGAGGGCAGCAGTGGTGGCGTGTGTTTAGAAAAATCCAGTTACTTTAATTGAATATGTCCTCTCCGTGTGCTTTTATTTTCTACATTCCTCGCAATGATCTGCTGCATAAAATTGACAGTTAAGTCTTTTTTTTTTTTTCACCTAGGATTCTTGATTCTCTCACTTGTCTAGTGCAGCTCAGAGTGACCCTTACTTGCCCATAGTTATTCCTCCACTGTTCATGGTGGCCTAATAATCCACCCTCCAAAAATAACCTCGGCTCTAACCTTTACAGGAACCAATTCAAGTGGCCCGGCTTGCTGAATACGTTGAACTTTGCTGCATTTTTGAATTTCTTATCCGATCAGCTCCATGTGGCTGTCTTGCTGTACTTTACTGGACTCACTTATGCTCTGCCATTGGAGCACCATCGCAGCGTAGATGTTGAGGCAGCAGACAGTAGATGAAGAATGAGACTCAGTCTGTGGTTTCACAGAGGGCTAATGATGCCTGTGGTGACTACAGGCTACAGTCAATTCTTGAAGGGAGCTGACACAGCCACAAGGGTCCCGGCCCCAAGCCAGGCGCCTCTGAAGTGCACTATGGCACCCTCCTTTTGCTTGTGGCTAAGTAAGTTCTATGGAATGCCATGGTTATGACAAGGATACTGATGTCTGTAGAGCTCTGCAGTTGATCTTGGCTCAGTCCAGCATCAAGCGTCAGACATGCTGCAGTAATTGGCCGTATAATTTGTAGAACCCACGGAAACTCTTTAAAATAATTCCACACCTTTTATTTTCCATTTGTACATTTCATGAGTATTTTAGTGTTTATTAGTATTAGTAGCAGTGTTATTATTATGTCTGTATTATTTTTGTGTGCTTGTAATTTTTTACCATGTGTACCACTTCCGTATCATGCTGGCTCAGAGTTATAAAAAGGAATTAGATTAAAAGAGGCTACCCAAGGGGCAGTCTCATCATCGCACTGTTAATCTCTGTGACCTTTAATTTTTAGCCTAATATCTGCTCCATTTCAGGGAGAGAGGGAGTACATGAGTGCGCGTGCATGTGAGTGCGCATGCTTGCGTGTCTTGCGCGAGTGAGCATGAGGCCATGCGTGTTGGTGTGTGCACATGTGTATGTCCATATGTGTGTGGGTGAAGTGGATGATATTGAGTCTGACTTCAGAAATCACCCAGACACTGATAAACTCCCCATGCACCCACACACCGCTAATGGGCAACCCTTAAGGAGTGTGAGTGTCTCGTGCGGCGTTTGATTCAACATTTATTAACCCCCTCACACACACACACACACGCGCACTTTTCTCTCACATACGATACACACTCATTTGAGCTCCCAGAAGAGAGCGAGGATATGGTTGGTGGCATTTGTAGCGTTAGTACGGGGTTTTGACCTGGCCGGGCTGTAGTAATCATGGAGGATAGTAGTAAGATACATTTTAGCTTATACAGCCACAACAACAACCTCTGCATTTCCTAACATTAGTTTCCTTCTCATAACTTATATCCTGTCTCCAACTCCCCACTTCCCATCTCATATCCTGGCACCCCTCCTCATTATAGAACAATTTTCTGCCCCCACATCAAATACAAACACACTCTGAGCTTCCATCTCTTGCTCTTCATACATGTCGGCTCATAACTCTACTTTTATCATAACCTGCACCCGTTGGTACAGGTCGTAAGCTTAGTGGGGGTCTCTGCAGAAGTTAATCCTGCAGCCACGTCAGTGATTCATAAATAGCTGCTTTTATTCTTCCTAAGAAGTTTGTACTCTTAAAAAAAAAAAAAAAAAAAAAAAAGAGAGAGAGAGAGAGCAAAACTTTTTGGAGCATATTAACTCAGCTGCAAGCAGTGCACGGCTGCTGGGAAAGCAGAGGAGTAGCCGACATGCAGATAGGCAGTGTCCAACAGTCAGTCAGACAGATAGACACAGGGATAGATAGCTGGATAGACAGACATTAGAGTGGGGCTTGGCTGCGCTATCAGGTTTCCTCCCCCTCTGTCTCTCTGCCGGGACAGCCTGGCCTCGGAGGCCCTGACACCGAGGCACCATGCAGCCAGCCGCGACAGCTGCCACAGCAGCATCTAATACCAACACACTCCACGCTACGCCACAACTACAAAGAGAAATATCATTTCAAACGTGGCATACTTTGATGCTCTTGTAATGATCTTTGTGTTTTGAGAGAAAAGGGGTTAGTATGGTGCCTTTTTTTTGTTTTGTTTCTTTAGAACAAAGAGCCCCCCCCCCACATGAGGACAGTGGTGATGAGATAGAGCTGGATTAAATGAGAAAGTAAAAGAAACCCTGAGAGGTACCAGCATGTGAGTGTGTGTATGCTTTAGCAACCCTGTATCAGTGTGTCATTGCAACCTTATGAACCCGAGCACTGGTCTGGGGGTCTCTAATTAGGAACGGCTGATGAACGGCCATGCGTTACGTGAGAGTGGGTGCCTGCGAGCCATGTATCCCTGCGTGTATCAATCTGTGACTATGCAAGCGCGGGTTGTCAGCGTGGTTAAGGGAGAGTGTCTCGGGCCTGGAGAAAGTGCAGGTCTAGCCTTGGTCATGTTGACGGAGGGGGCCGGCACTTCAGAGGCTCCAGGACCCCATGGCACCAGTCTCCCCAGTCCCCCAGACAGACTGGGAGCATCTGGGCTCTGTCAGCGCCTCTGGCCCCCGCAGACTCCGATCTATATGACGGGGGAGAGAGGAGTGGATTGGATCAGGGGAGAGGGAAAATATGAGCCAGATTCCTCAGCCTTGTGCAAAATGCATGCTTTGCCAGTTAGCAATGTTACATTTGTGTGTGTGTGTGTGTGTGTGTATGGCTGTATTAAGGCCTGATAACAGGTCATAGTGATTAATTTTGTATGATGAGAGATGGGGGTTATTGATTAGTGACTAATGTTGGAAGAGTCCTCTCTATAAACTGTCCAATTAAGCATTAATTAAAAGTGTGCTGCTAAAAATATGCAAAGCCTGTTCTGAGCAAAAACGAGACAAGAAAACGAGACAAGAAAACGAGAAAAACAAGATTAGACTGACAGATATCATTCCAGAGTTTCCTTATGAAAGCGAGCAATGATTTGATCAAGTGGATAGAACTCCTAAGCTCTACCACATGGAAACTGATACACACACTTGCCAAGACTAATTAATCCATACACTAAATTAGGAATATAAATTGTGGTCCCAATTTAACAAGGTCAGTCTTAACTTCTCCCTTTACACTTTATTTAACTGTGTAGGAGGAAAAAAAAAGGAGCCCTATCAATGTGCTTCGCTTATTATGATTGACGATTGATGATTAAGTCCTCCAGCTGACACACACCACCAAAGCCGGTGAGTTGGAATTGGATGTGACACATACACAGTTCTGCGTGTTAGGTAATTCGTTGACGAGGGGCCAAATTCATTTATGGAACAGCGGTATTGGCAGGCATGGACACTCTCTGCAAAAACAACGATAATCACAGAGGTTTGGCGCGGCGTGACAAGGACTCTTCAGGGAAAGGCCCTTACACGCTGCTTTGTTGGCCGTTCCTCCCTAAGATGGAGGGAAACATCCGCCACTGTTCTTAAGATGAGAGTCGCTCAGAGGAGGAGCAGAGAGGTTTATGTAAGGTGTTGATGATGTTTAAAGAGCTTGATTAGCATTTGTTGGGTCTGTTGTGATGGAATATCTAGCAGTTCATTATAATATCTGGACTGCATAGAATTTTTAAAAATGTGAATTTAGCTGCAGCCTTCACTTTTTTGGGAGGAAGCAACAAGTGATTTTCTTCTTTTTGGTGGAATTGATGAAATAAAGGCTCTGATAAATCCTCTGTAATGAAACATGAGGGGGACCCCGTCTCAAGCCATTTAATCTCTTTTCACATTCTCCATTTTTTCTGCTAATGAGCCTTATTGACAATCAAACAGAAGCTGTCATCCCCCAGGATGCAACACTCCCAGCCCCTGCGTGTTTGTCATAGTGTCCTGGCAATCAGAGCTGCCTGCAAGACCAGGCTGGCAGTTAGTGGTTCTCACAGCAGCACTGCCTGAAAATGGCACACTTCCTGTAGAGTTGCAGCTGCCACCTCTGCTACTTCCATTACTTTCTATAGCATGCAGATGTTGTATCAACATTCCCTGCCAAGGGGACTGCAATAACTGTGAGATTCATGCCATGTTTCAGAGGCACGTCAATTTCTCAAGTGGCACAATTAAAGAGGGAAATACAGTACCAGGTTTTTCACAGGCGCTGAAATCGGAAAAGGGCTTTTTCACTTTTTTTCCAAAGGGGGGCTGTTTCATAAGGGTTCAGAAATCCACCCGATTTTTACTGCCCTTTTCCTGAGTTGAGCTGTTCTGTGAGCCTTTGTGCGGCAGACCTGTCGTGACCCACAGCGGATATGGAAATGGGGCTAAGGTTTTATGGGCCAAACGGATTGGACACAGTCAAGCTCAGGGGGCATGAATATTGGATGTTATTTCTGCTCCCTTTTTATGTAATCCATTGCCAATACATTATTAATAGATGATATCATATCCAGAACTACTGGACAAAGCACTACAGAGGGGTGCTATGAAAGGAGCTCTATGTGGTGGAGACTGTGGCAGAAAATACAGTTCAAGTGATATTATTTTATCACTGTAGCCTAACACTCCCTGACCAGGCGATCTTTACAGTGTAGTTTTTGGACTAAGTGAAGTTCATAGAAGGAAAATATGGTGAATACTGTATTTCTACCAGGGGTAAATCCTGCATTTGTGGGTTTGAAATGCACTGAAACATTGATGAAGTATCAAATGACACCCAAATACAAGTTTAATGGATTTTGAAGCACTGGGATACTTTGCTCATCCTTCTCTGCAGTGAGTGAAGTGGAAATCTTTGCAAGGATCTAGAGTTTTCCCTGCAAAGCTGACTCCCAGTGTACAGTAGCAGGGGAGCAGTGTCTTATCTGATGTGCCAATTCACAGACAGGAGACTGTGCTAATGTGGGACTTTTGGTAAAAAAAAAAAAAAAGGGTCAGATTCCCTGTTTTGATTCAAATGTGAAATTGTTCAAAAAAGGTCAGATTCCCTATTTTGATTCATTGCGATCTCAAAGTTATGATCTCTAGTTGCTGGTGCAGTTTTTATGAGTCACGGCAGCAGTATCCTACTGCTGTATATAAACTTCACGAGAGTTGCAGCTGTTTCCCCCCCGCACAAAACACATCACTCAGCGGTTACACAAATCCTGTCTGTCCAAGAGCAAATCCTTAAAAAGTACTTCTCAGCACTGCCCATCGAGCACAGGAGATAAACGGTCGTCCACCTTTTTAGTTTTATGTCCTGTCTTGATACTGTACACATGTTGGCACAAAGGTATTATCACATAAACATCCATTATTAGTGAATGTATAAGCCCCTCAATAAGAGTTACATAGGGAGTGGATGCGTAAGGTAATATTCTCTTTTTAAGGTCAGTTTGAATTGTTTTTTCTCATGGGAAACGGCAGATTGATAAAGAGCAAACAAAACCTCTTTTCTGAATGCTTGTCCTCCATGGCCTCAATGAAGGTTTCATTCCTTTATATCATCCAGCCCAATTCCCAGCATGCACGGCCATTGTGGCTCTTTCAACTGGAGCTCTCCATTGACTGGCTCATTGTCCGGCCACTCTTTTGTGCGCGCTATCACCGGAGCACAATCTTTCACCTGAACAGCACAAGGAGCAGCAGCCTGGATATGGTCACGTAAAAGCTACCGAGTCACCCATGTAGATGCCAGGCTGTGCAATTAACCCGGCGCTAATGAAGAAATATTTACTACATGTGTATCAACTTTTAAAAATCTCCGGTGATGCTTGTTAATAATGTGGATATTAGTCATGCTCAGGCAGCCTGCGTCAGACAGAGATGTTCAATATTACCGCTCAGGCTTATATTATTGAGAGGAGGTTTTTTGAAATATAACAATGCACGAGCAGATGTTTGAAGCGTGGCCCTCGGCAACACAAGGCTAGTTAAGATCGATATTGCTTTCAATATTTCTTTCCTTTGACAGATAACCAGTACTGAGGAAAGTCTTGATAAGAGTGGCAACATATGGATGTGGCAAGCCTCGCTCTCTTTTGATTGCATGACCCCTTGACCTTTTTGCCTGTGTTTGAGAGGGAGGCAGCCGCATGGTATGGTGGGGGTCTGTCAGGCTCTGGTTATGGGGCATTATTGACCCAGGATTTATAAATATTTAATGCACACATTAAGATCATGGTGGAGGGTGGCCATTAGAGTTCTCCAATAAAGAGGCTCTCACGATGATTGAGTGGTGTGGCAGGGGTAGTGGCTGGTCGTTTGGTACAGGGAAACTTGCTGAGACAATATACTGTACCTCGAGCCTGCCTGCCAGGCTCCGGCGCTCGTAAAACTGGCAACAACTGAGCAAACTTGTCGTTTTTTTGATTGTACTTTCACCCTCAGAATTAGTCTTTTTTTCCCCAGTGTCTGTTTTTGTTCTGTTGGTTGTCATTTCTGCGATGAGAGAGAGTTTCCTTGGTTCCCTTTATATTGAAGTTAAGGCTAAATAAACACACAGTTTGTGCCAGATTTTTTCATTGAATAACAGAGAGAGAGAGAGAGAGAGAGAGCAGTAAAGAAGGCGATAGACCCAAACCTGTGTATGTGTATCTGAAACAGATAATGCAGTGTCAGGAAGCAGATGTGTGGCTATTGTTATCAGACACATTGGATTATCGAGGGAATGATTTGACGCACAAGGCGATTGCAGCTGAAAATTAAATCGCTCTTTTGAGTGTATCTGTCCTTTGCGCTATCAGCAGCTTCCCGGGCTATCTCCCGTGCCGCAAGATCTGTGCATGCTGGTTGACATAATAAGCTGTGATATGCTGATTGCCACTCAGGTTGCCGTGGTTTTAATTGTGCATTAAAGGCAGAGGTGGCCTCGGACAATGTTTCCTTGATGAGAAATTGACATTTTGTGACCTGCTCTCCGTGACCACTCAGGATGCCAGATAAGATGCTCAGTTGTTTTTAAGGAGAACCACTGTTCTTCCCTCAAACACTTCTATCCTTCTGTTTGACCCACTTGATGAGTATAGATTTCACAGTGGCCCCCCTTTCAGCGCTCAAACTATAAGAGGTTCAAAACGATACCAGCCTTTATAGACAAAGGATAACCTTGCTCTTTCAATGTATTGATTCTTTATTAACTAGGTGGCTTAATGCAATGAAATGAGGGATTTGAATGAGCCCCATTTGGGGTGCTTTGAATAAAAAAGCTTGCACTGTTTATGAATGACTACAATGAACCTTTGAAGCACCACAGATGCAGGATATGCTGATACAAAGACCAGTAGGAATATGTAACAATGCCAGAGTGCTTTGCTGAAATAACGTGAGTAAAGAGCAGTTTTCATCTTTTATGGATGTTACACTTTTCCACAGGTTTCAAACAGTTATCTCTATGGCAAAGTCTAAACACTACAACTTACAGACGAATCACAGGTTTGTCCTCAGAACTTTCTACTGTCTTTTCCTCTGTCCTGATTGTCAGTTTGTCTGCCAGCCAAACTGTACTTAAAACTGAAGAAGTCCACAGTTGAGGAGCTATTGTGTTTTTACTGAAAATTTTAATAAAACATCACTTATTCATTTCTGTTTCCATTCCAAATGTTGACATTTTTAAATTTTCTTCCCTGTAAACACATGTAAGCTATGTGGCAGAGTCATAAGTGGTGAGTAAAAATGACTTCTATACATTCTACAAAACAGAAAAAAAATACAACCACAAATGGAGTGTTTTTTTTATCTCCAAGGTTGTCCCTCATGCACATTAGTCTCTATTGGATCTTAACAACTATCATATGGGTCACAAACAATTTATTTGACAATACAACCAACAAAGTTTTCTCCAAAATGGTCTGTATAGATAATTTAAAATCAATATAAAAATAAACAATGAAGTTTGACTTCCCCTTTAAAAAATGGACAGAGAGTCTTGATGGAGTAACACAAATTTTTGAGGATACACATGAAATATATGCACATTGCATTTCAGCAAATACAAAAAGAAAACAAATGAAGGCAACAGTTCTTGGCTGAATTATCTGTGCTGCATCACTATATTAAGGGCATGACGATTAATACATACATAATGAAAAGCAATATACAAAATTTCAGAGATAAATACATTATTTATAGTTGATATGTTACAAAATTTCCCTCAGTGAGCGCAAGTGTGTATTTGAACAGAAATATGACAATGAACTACTATACTGGATTTTAATTTTGTTTTTAAATGTTTTTTTTTTTTTTTTTTTGGTCGATCTAAAAGAACATGAAAAAGACAGATGTATAAATATTTAGCACAAGTTTGGCAATATCACAATAGTCTACAATTTTTAACCACATATAAAACACATAAGGGAGTTGGAGCTAGAAGGGGGAGACTGCTCCTCATCAACAAGAAACAGACTTCACAGTAGCCTAGGAATGCATTAATATACAGTGCTAGCAAAAAAGTTGAAAAACATGGCAAAACACACTTGCTTAAAAGGAAGCTCTAGACATGGAAGTACATCATATTCATCAACAGAGCAGTGTTTTGTACACATCAGTGTGCTTGTTGAATCAAAGAGGTTTTTTTTTTGTTGTTTTTTTTTAACTTTTGAAGATGATTTCTAGCTACAATAAATTACAAAATTTAAGTTAAAATGCAGGAATGAAACATGATACAACCATACCCACCCAGCCCCACCCCTTTTTACTTGTATTTGTTGTACTTTTATGATCAATTTTCTACATTATATATATCATATATTTTCCAGTTGAAATTCAAACTGTCTTGGCCCCTGTGTATTTTTCTCACACATAAAAATACAAAAAGTCACATTATAAAGACACACAACTGTTGTGAATCTATTAAAAGAGAGTTGAAACAGAAAAAACAATTTCTGAGGCAAATAAGTTCATTGGCAAATGTGTACTGTACATCAGTGTTTTTACTTTACAACCAGATGGTGAGTCCATAGAGTCCCTTCCAGTATTGAGCGTGTGTGGTTGATTTGTACGTGTCCGAGGCCGAAGCGCAACCCGACAGGTATACAAAATAAACCCTTCATCATCCTGTGTCCTCTTCAAGGGTGTTAAAATGGGGAGGGACGGAGAAAAAAATGAACAAAAGAAAATCCCACAGAAAAAAAAAATATTGTTCCTTTTGAAATCCTTTTTTTTCCCTGTAGGTTGCAAAAGTCATTTAAAAGAAAAAAATAATCATTTCTTTCTTTTTTTTTTCTTCATCTTTAAAAACAGAACAAGCGGTTGACTATACATTACACCAGCGTTTTGTTTTGTGGTGTGCTGAAGAGGGGCAGGGGGTGGTGTCCTCTGAAGTGGTAGTGTGTAGACTGGTGCTTGAGATGATGAAAGTGCATTTACATTGGTGGGACAACCAGGCCGGACATGGCTGAGGGAAAAAAAGAGACAGAGAGAGAAAGGATATTAATTTATTGAGCTAAAACAGGTGTGGATATAAATATGAAAAATTATTGAAATGTTGTAAAATGTGCATGCATGCATGTGTGTGCTGGTGCATATGAATGTGTGTGTGTGTGTGTCTGCGTATGTGAGTCCAGCCATCTGACAGTGCACAAGTGCGTGAATGTATGCCTTAATGTGCCTGTTTGCGTATGTGCCTGTGAGTGTTTGCCGTGTCCGCCAGCCTGCTGCTGCACGGCCTCCCTAACAGGGAGAGTTTGAAAACCTCCCTCCTGCTCTGACATTTCAGCCCCCAGCACGCCAGTCTTGCTATGTGTGATATTTCTCCTGGCGTTGGGGTAATGGCAAACAGTGGCCCAGACTCCCAGGAGACGCGGCCGTGGTGACGGCAGAGCAACAACACGGTCACTTCCCACAATGCCACAATGCTACAGTACTAGACACTCCTCAGACTCCCCTCAGATTCCCCTCTATTGCTTCCTTTCCTCCCCTCGTCTCTTTATCCTCCTCCTCTCCCAGCACTGTACAGCGCATTAGTCCTACATTTCCACATTCCCCAAGTCGTGCCTCTGCGTCATTATCCAAGAGAGATTAGGCAAGATCAAAGGTAGCTTCCGTTATTTTACCAGGACCATCTGCTTAGGATATCATTAGCAACTGTACCTCACCCTGAGAGTTTATATATTCAGTATTTTCACACATTTTAACAATTAGGCGACTAGTGAAGTGCTGGGATGATATATTATTATATTGCTCTGAGTATATTTGTAGAGTCATGGTTGAAATGCTTTTAAGTTTGCCAGCGCAGATGATGGCAAGGCATTGCTCATTAATTTCTGCACAACATGTATTAATAAGTATGAACGTGTAGCAAGATGAACTTTAATTTCCCACTTCATTAAGCCCAATGTTATTAATCTTGGGGCACACACTACAGCTAAGCTTGTTTTCAAAGCAATCATGTTGGTCATGACACATGCACAAAACCTAATAAACATAATTACTAAAACAATTCGGGGAAGGTCTTTTCCTGCGACATCAGAGGAGATCATTTGTATGAAAGGGCAACAAGGATGTACGTTTGCATGTATGTTTGCACAGACGTGAGGCGACGCTTGCAGTCCTATACTTGCGTGTGTGTGTGTAAAGACATGCTCTGTGTGCCTGTGTTTGTGTGTGTGTGTGTGTGTGAGTGTGAACTGAAAGGTGTAAATTGGCCTGTCAAAATGCATATATTTGTAATGATTAATCCCTCACCAAACCGGACAGAGGCCTGAGCAGCGGTATCTGACCAGTAGTCCGTAGGGAAGGGATGAGGGGGTGAGGGGGGCTCACTTGCAGTCCGTTGCCGTTGGCGCTGGTGCAGGAGGGGGGTGGGAGGCCTGGGGTCGGACCACAGGGGCGTACGCTCTTTTGTTTAACTGCAGAGACGATAGGGAGGGAAAAGGAAGGAGGGAGGGTGAGAGTGAGAACGTGCTGTGAGTAGTGCTAGAGAGGGAGAGGGCAGTTAAGGTAAGGTAGGGATAGTCGCCAGGGGGAGGCACCATCAGTACTCATGTGCCCTCAACAACATCTTGTCCGGTTGAACAAATATGTACAAAGACACATAAAAAAAACGTATTTCTATTCTGAGCTACACATGTGTTCTCCGGAAGTACTAAACTAAACAAGCCTCCCTGAATGAATAGCAATATATTATCACCATCAATGCGATAACTCTGTCAGAAGTGATTCATAGAAGTGAAAAACGAATGAGCTGCTGGAATTAAATCAGCAGCAGCTTAGTGCTACTACAGCGGCAATAGTGGCAAGCCACTACTTCCATATGGGGAGTTGGCAGAGGATCATGAGAACCCAGGGTTTTGGCACCCAGGTTCATACCGCATTGCCGTAGCCATTCATGCTGTTGCTGGACGGTGTTATAGCTCGACTGCTGGGTGCTGGGAGATGTAGCCTGGGGACACGCTGTTGGTGTTCTGCCAGCCCACTGAATAACACGGTGGGAGATGGAGAGAACCAGTCATTGCTTTTCCTCTGTACCAGATGGCTCACAGGGAAATGTTCACCGATTATAGTAAATGATAATGGAATTTACTGCTGCAATCAAACATTTTGAGTATCAGCACATACTGCAGATGACAGCTAATAAGAAAGAATTTGGCACTTAATTGGACCCTTTAACTCCCCTATTGTCTGTGAGGATGGGGCCGGTGAACCCTGGTGTCTTCAAAAGAGGCTCTATCCATTTTCTCATTTAATGAGTGAGAAAAAGTGAAATTTAACTATTTTTTTATTTTGCTGCAAACCCCGCTGAATCCCTGGAAGGACCCCAGGTCCCTGGACCCCACTTTTGAGAACCACTGAGTTGGTGGGAGCCATACCCCTAAATCACATACCTTGGTCATTCCCTTGTACCCAGAGACATTGACTGCTAGCCAGTTGCTGAAGGGAGTTGACTCACGCGCCGTGGGGAGGCTGTGTTAGCTAGGAGAGGATCTGGCTGTGGTTATGTGGGAACGCACAGGCCTCACATGTCAGCTGCCCTTCAGAATGAGATCTCTGAGAAGCAAAGAGAAGGCAGGGGTTTTGGTTATTTATGTTTTTTTTTATAGCTGTGCTTTGCTTTGATGCGTCTATGGTTATATATAATCAGAATGTATGTAGCCATATTGTTCCAGATAGTGGTAAAATACCCTTGGTGATACTATATCAGTAAATTTTCAATGGTTTCATTCAGCTGAGGTAAAAGTTAACGCTGGAGCTGCTCTGTGGATACAGACCTGATTGTTGTGGGCATTCCATACAGGGTTTCAACGAGATCGGCCGCCTGCCTAACACCTCCTGATGAGGAGAAAACAGGAAGAGTAAACGCTAAGACCCAAACAGATTATTTTCGAGACCCCCAGTTGTTCGCAGCAACGAACAAAATCAAAAAGCATTACACAGCAGGGCGAGGAGAGCTTTAGAAATGTTGGCATATTCAACCGCCGGTAAAAGCTACCCTGATTTAAGAGGGGCACTGTGCCATGTTGATACAGCACTACCACTTTGCTCTTCCAACCATGCAGAGTAAGTGAATAATGTTCCCTATCTTAATTAAACTGCATATCCTTTAAAACAACACTCACCTACTCCTGGGTTTACGCTTGTTCTGGAGTTCAGCACCGAAGTCTCTTCAGAACAATAAAGCAATTAGCTCTAAGTTAATCTAGTTCTGTTGTAATGACATTAAGGAATTTTTTCAATTAACCTCTTTGACTGGCTGTTGCAAAGGACTTCACAAATGACTCCCCATCCAGCAAGAGCTGGGTGCTTGTGCCTTGGGGGACACGGATGCTCAGGGATGTGGTCTTATCCATGTCTGCATGTTGCCCTCGCTTTGACAATGCGATTAGCTGTGTTGCTTTTGGCTCTAACACTGAAAATGAGTTGGCCCAGATCCTGCTCCCCCACTCTGTTTCTCGGCTTCAGCCAGGTGGGTTTGGGCCTGCTAGGTGTCTTTGCTCTTGAATTCAGCACTTACATAATTAAACTCTCTCAAGCAACCAGACTGCTCTCTTTGTTTTCTATACAGAAGGCAATATGCTCTTATGAAACCCTCTCCTCCTTTTAGGAGGCATTTAATCTGACAAAGGCAAAGCGGTAGACATGGCTGTTGCGTGGTGTTTTTAAAATGCTCGCTTTGTTGTCACCTGCTGTAGAGCAGAGATTGTCGACTGTGCTGTTAGAACCTCTTACAAAGCAATGCAAATCTGTCACCAGAAACATCTCAGATGGCGCTTTGTTTTCTTCCCACATTCGCCATGTTTTCTTTATGGCCTCGTAATTTGTCTGGAAGTGTTCCATCACTTGGGCAACAGCAGTGGGGATTAAGACCCAGCCGCCGAATGAATGTAAACAGGCCTTCGCCGCTCAAAAGCTGCCCAAGACTTGGCCTGCATTCCAAGGCACGGCGTATATAGTGTGTATGGAGTGTGTATGGGCTCTTTCATCCTGAGGACATTCACCACAGCCCTGATTTATCAAAGATGAATCACTGTAGTAGCTTCACTTCCAGCGTATGCCATGCCTCTTTATAGAAACATATCGCTAATCCACCCCACGCACGATGTGGCCCAGAATGGGCATTTACCTCTTGAAATTGGTGGCGTTCAACGCTGCATGCATCTAGTTTGCATACAACAAAGTAGAATTATGTTGTCGTGGAGGCAGGTAGATCAAATGAGAGGACCATGTCTGATGTGTTCTCACTGTAAGAACAGATTTCTCTCTGCTGGAGGAGATAAAGTGGTTTTCTTTTGTCTGCAGTTAATAATTACCAATAATCTATTTCATCATATTTCAAGATCTCCTACATGGCCTCTCAATTTAAAACAACAATTAAAGCAATTAAGACTGTCGCGTTCGCAAGCCATGTTTCATTCTCTTTAAAACGTCTCTCCTCCTTCTTTTGTCCATATATATGGTATTTTGCAGCAGTGACATAAGGATTAGCTTGGAAAAAGGAGGAGAGAAAACGATACGCTCATCCTTAATCTGTCGCTATCGCTGCGGGTGTCTTAACTAACCAAGCTGACTTCGTATAATATGCTTATGGCAACCTAGTCATATCCGGGAGGATGTGAGAGAAGTGCTGCACCCAATCAAGGAAGAAGTTTGTTTTCTTCGACGAGACGCTTACGCGATCAGTTTCACGCCGGGCCAGAACACGACACGGAATAGTGTTCTGAGGGTATTCCATGTAAATCTCAATACTACTCCAGCATAAGTGTAATTACTTTGTCATGGATATCAGAACACAATTGTTAAATTGAAACAATTGAAAGGCCTCAAATGATTTCTGTTGTTCTGTGACAAATGCGTGACAGATTTCTGCTATTGTTTGCCTTGTTTTGTATAAAGTTGTCTCGTTCAACAACTGTTTAAATGGGTTGCTCAGATGACAGATCACCTAAGATTAGAATCTGTTTTACGTTATTGCAGTGAAAAAAAAATAAGTGGAAGTTTGGCAATAAAATGATGTTATAAAAAATATCTAACAATAAGACAATGTGGTCTATAACAGCAGCCCTAATGTGATTCTTTCAAGCACCAGATCCCGACGGATGTATTTATATTATCACAGTTAATAAAAGAGGGCCTAGGTTATGTAGTTTGGAGTGCTAATGCTAATATAAAACTGTAGGCAATTACTCTTGCTAGCTCTAGCCTGAGGTAATGAATGCATTTAGAAGCATAGGGTCATTAGATGAAGGTACTTCAAAGAGCACAGGAAGAGAGATTCATTTAAATACATGGGTATTGCTTGACATGAACATTTGTAATATTTTCCTGTGGATTACACAAAGAATTGGAAAAGAATGGGCTTATGTCATTTTGGGAGGAAAGAAAGAATCCAAAGCAATCAGCTTGCACAAACAATATTGAGTTTCCACTTTTAATTTCATAATGAATCTAATTTGTTACAGAAGAGAGAAATTGAGTGTGATATAAATGTGACATCCAGTCTATTTGTCCATTACTGCCAGAGGCACAAATGGTATTATAAATTGTCTTTTTATATTATGAATAGAAATTGTTTTATAACAAGAGATCTTAAAAAGGAGGGTGAATTCCAGTCTCTCTTCACTTAACGCGATGCCTGCAACCAATCTCCTTTCTCATCACTTGACTGCTCACACTTATTACTTATATTCACCCTTGGACTTGCATTGAATTTTTATATTCCACTCCTCCCATGGGTCAGACTCGTCACTCACGATGTTGTCTTAGAATTCACGAGGTAAACTTCAATCAGAGGCAGCTTCCCCTTTTTTCCTCTGTGTAGCAACAATATTAGCGCAGCATCCTTGCTATCCATGAGCACTTATATTGGCTTTCTGTCTCACAATTACCACGTGTCTACTGGTCCCAGGGAGAAGGCTGGTGGAAATCAATAACAGCAGTAATATTATCAACTGGAGGGTGAAGTCAAGGAGGGGGGGGCGTGAGGTGGGAGGGCTTGGTGTCGATTTGCCTTTCTGCTAATGCACACCAAGGCCCAGCTTTATCTTCTTTTTATAGAGTCTCCATCCTCACCTGCACCCAATGGCTGTTTCATATGCTGTTTCTGTTCTCATTCCAAATGTACATGCTTAGCCCTCAGCACGCTGGCTGTTTTATTGGGAATGTGCTTTTGACCCCGAGAGCTGACCTCAGATGGCAAGCTTAACAATGACTTAATCACTTGGTGGATCATTTACATGCCCTGAACCCCATATATTTGGGTCCAATAGAGAGCAAATCAAATATTTATGTTGTTTATTGAAGTAGGGTTTCATCTCACTCTGTGATTGTTTCATGCAAAGGTTGGGAGACCGTATATTAAGTATAATGCACCCAGGAACTAATCTTGGTTTCAGTGTCAAAATCTGTCTCATTGTGCCAACAACACTTCGTATCCAAGGAAAGAAGTAAGTGGTTTTGTAATAAAGCTGTGTTTAACACCGCTGTTTTTTGTTGAAAAGATGATTTTGCAAAGACATGACTATAACAAAGAAACAGTGTACCTTAGACTGTTCAAATGGTGCCTGTAGAGATTGAGGGCCATGTGGATATTAAATGGAATGCAAATTTCTTTACCTTTGGGTCTACGTTTACAGTTGAAATTAGAGTAACATTTCATGTCTGGGTGTTGTTTCCTGTCTCCACAGGACTGAGTCTACTGAAACACTCATATACCGGGAACCAGGACCAGCTGTGATGTTCCATTTCTCCACACATTGCCTGGTCAAACGCCTATAGCTACCACACAGTCTGTTCTTATTAAATTGTCCGCTGACGTTAATGATATTGCTGTGTTGCATGCTGATTTAATAGATAAGGTCTTTAAAGGTTTTACAGCATTATTAAAACTCTGAGGTGGCTACCACTTTACCACATGCCGAGGGTTTTAGCGTACTAATCATTGGCATATTACACTTGACACATCTGGAAACGCCAGTCACCGAATGGTTACTGGCAGGGTAGCAATTATGAAAACACACAGATAGATTTTTATCAATAGGAAACGGAAAGAGTAAGAAGAGAATCAAAGGGAACAAAAGAATAAAAGAATCAAAGAGTTTCTGCAGGGGAGGGACATTAAAAAAAAAAAACCTGTGCAACTCTTAGTTTTCATGCTCAAGTCTTCAATATGACAGCCTATTTTGTGTGCCACACCAGTGCCCAAACTTATGAGGCTTTCAACCCTTCACCCAGGTTCAAAAGAAAACAATAAGAAAGCTAAAGCATGTAATAAACATGCAGTCTTTGCCCATAGCTGCAGTAAGACTAGGGCTTACGCACAGGGTTCTGTAAACAAAAGATTAAACCAAATCGAGCTGCAGAAAATGAAAGGAAAACATGAGTGGGGTAATGAGGGTGACGTCGCTTTCAATTGCATTACCACTCTGAGACCATTGGAGGAAACGCCTGATTGAGCTATTTTACCACACAGAGTTTACGCTTTCTCCACATTAATAAAACCAATACCATTACCATGCTGGTTAGTGGGTGTCACACATGTGAAGCCAAAAGCCGCCACGGTTTGGGGGTCATGGTGCCTCTGCGTTGTTGGTATGTTGTTTGTTTATTTGTCACATTCAGAGCATTAAGGCTTTATAACCCAGACAGCTCTGTCTCTTTGCTGGTTTGCGGTTTTTTTCAAGCGCCTGCAGAGACACTATACTCACCCTTTGGTAACCTCAGGTGACTCGGGTGTCTGGGGATGACCTTCTGCAGCCTCTGGAAACCGGCGTGAAGTCGATAGTTGCTCATTCAGAGCTGAAAAGGAAAGAGAGGAAGATTGGAAAAATTAGAACCATTTGTGCTAATTTCATGAGACAGGAAGAAACTAATTGAGAAATCTGTTAGAGTTTACAGTACAAAAGTCATTTCAGAATGCCTAATTTCAAAGAAACTCAGGTGAGACGATGTTTTATGAAACATCAGTGTCTTAGGGGGCGAAAGCGATGAAAGCCCACATGGTTCCTCTGACACTTGTGTCACTGAGTTATTCCATTACAGCCATGATGCCCTACATCAGTCTGAGAATCCTGAGGACCTCCCCTTCTTATCTGCTTGAGAATATTGACTACAGCAAACTGTTAATGGGGGTCTTTAACAGAGCTTTAATAATCTGTAAAGTATTGTCCACATTGATCTAGTGTAGGTTGTCATTTTCACCCTTCTGCACTAACTGTACTGCAACACTGGCCTGGAAATACGGCAGATCCCTGGTAGCCATTAATCTCCCACCCCTCAAATAGTAATCTGGGGCATGAGTATATTGGGCGAAGGAATCTGTGAGGCACAAAGTAAATGAATCATAACCCAGACTTTGTGTGAGAGCAGGGCGTTTTATGTCTGACAGTCCTAATGTGGCAATTGAAGGCTTCTCACAGCCCGCCCCCTGATTCTAAACAATCATGTACACTCACAGGCAGGACAAGCAAGGAGGGAGGGAGGGCAGAGGAGAGAAGGTGGGGAGGAGGGAGAAAGGAGGAGAGCAGTGTAAAGGGGGGAAGGAAACGACTTAATAGAGAAATATCACTTCAATGTAGATACTATTTTCAGGAGAGTAAATTACGAAAGCAAGGCGCCCAAATCAATGGCTTTGCGGAGACTAATAAGAGCTGCCTGCCTCTATTCATCGTTCAGCCTGTAATTTGGCCCATCACTCATTACTCAGCATGTAATTTCAGCATTAACACCGCACAGCTCGCTGAACCTGCTGAACACCAGAGAATGTGAAAGCCCCACACACACACACACACACACACACACAGGCAGGCAGGGCCACTGAAGCACAAGCCAGGCAGTCACGGCAGGAAAATGAACATTTATGTTTCTCACTCTCTCTTTTGTTCCCCCCTCATCTAAATACACATGCGAGCATGCTCACACACAACCTGCAGACGCACACACATACTGTACCTACTCACGCATACATACAGTAGTCATGTATTCACACACACACGTACAATTGAACACATGCACCATTTCTGCCAAAACCTGAATACAGTAATTGCCAGCTCGACCGTGATCAAATGGAGCAATTATGTGTTCAAGCATGGACAATGCAGGGTGCTAATCGATAGCAAGGATCTAGGTTGCAAATACAGTGTTCAGCCCTGTTGCCCCAGCACACCTGAATAAACCCCCACGCCACAACAACATACACTGCTGGAAATCTGATTTGACATGTCATCATGCGTCCTGAAACGACAAAGGTCTGCTTCGGAATGTGGGGGAACGCCATCTTCTCCTTAATAAAGGATTGATTGGCAGATTGATCGTACATGACAAGGCTGTAGTGAGGAATTTGCCCCCTTTCTTTTGTTATTTCCACCCCCTTTCTTATCTATGCACTGTGGCAGTCTCATACATGTGTACATGTGTACACACAGGAGCACGCATATTGGTGTGTGTGTATATGTGTGTGTGTGTGTGCATGTGCCCGGCTGAGAGAGTGTATGTGCATGTCAGCCCCTGCCAGACCCCGCTGCTCAGTGTGATGTAAATTGTGTATGTGTAAAAAGCACTCCATAATCAGGCCATCCATCATCAGAGGCTGTCAGTGGGCTCTCTCAGGGTGATACATCACGCTCTCCTGTCCTCTGCCTCAGCTGGGGCCTACACAACCCGCCAGGCATGCTGGGAACACAGCCGGAGAGACGTACAGTACAGGACGAGACCTAGGTTGGGAGAGGTGCTCTGTTTGATGTGCCTTTCCAATGATAATGACGCCCTACTGTAAATGCAGCTCTAAGAATTATGATGAATGTGATGTGAAGGGTAGGGTATCCTGTAGCCTTAAAGAGCAGTTTAAACTGAATTTTATCAGCATTTTTTAAAGTTTATATTCAGTACTAAACGCTTACATATGTGGAATTAAATATGTCAGACGAAACAAAAATGTTCTTTACACTCGTCTCAGTCTGGGTTTAAAGCAGCTCAGTGTTCTGCAGTCGCAGCCCAAGCGTCAGGCATGATCTCCACATGTCGACATGTCGCCATCTCATCTATCATGGAGATGATCTTTGTAACAACCCCGGCGTAATGAAATTGGTGACACAGACCGCCATCTGCTATTGATTTCATGCAAATGCTTTTGACAGCTGATGGAGACTTGCATTAGCGCGTTAAACGGTGCTGTCAGTTGATGAGTTGACAGTTTTGTAGTCATAGCATGTACACTGGTGCAGACAGACACAGACAATGTCAATAATCCTGTAAGAGCTGCTGATGATATATACTGAGCACTTATATTCAGTCTGGACAATAAATGCGTTATGTGTGTATTCATCGCATTGCTCCGCACATTTTTTCTTCCGAGCAAAGATTTTCTTTCATCTGCTGAGCTTTTCCAAGAATCATTGCGACTACTCCTCTTACTTTTTTTTACACCACACACAGTGACAGCGGCCTTTCTCATCCCCCACCACCACCATTTTTACTCCCACCTCCTAACCCCGTGTCTTATTTTAATCCTTGACACGTCATTATGTTCCAACTTCACACTCTGTCGAAAACTTTACTCTCCTCTAAAGATATAACAGGCAAATCTGACTCTGCCCATGCCCTTGCATGACTCCGTGCACGCCAAAATTAGTTTGCCCCTCCTCGTCCTTCCAACACAATATGGTGAAAAGAGGTGGGGTGGGTGGGGGTGGTCTGAGGGTGTGGAAGGAGAATATCCCCCACCCTCTACCATTACCCCTCCTGTAAGGGTTCTCAGTCGCTGCAAGGAAACATGAAACCCTCCACACACATCCCATAATCCTGCACCGGGTGGGGAGTTCTAGCTGAGGGGATGAGGGACCAAGGAAGGTGGTGGTGGTGGTGAAGGAGGGAGGTGGGGGTCGCTGGCATCGCTCCAGTCACGCCCGCTTCCCGCCCGCGCCAATCACCACTTTCTCCTTTGTTTTAGAGGCGGTAATTATGAGGTGGAGAGATTGTGTGACCTCTCAATTTCTTGCTGTACATTTCGCCTGATATTGAAGCATAAACGCCTGATTTTGGGTAAACATATGCTGCAATTCGTTCGTCAGCACTGGTTTGCTCAGGGATAATTTGTATTGATCTCCTGGGTTTCTTCTATTTTGCCACTGACCTCATGGATAATTAGAAAGAGACACAGGAGGTGGGTGCAGGGCTTGCATTTGAATACTTTGCAGAGAGATGAAGAGCACATGTGGAAGGGGTGGGGTGGGGGGGACACAGGATCAGAATTTTCATTTTCTCTCATCTTCTGCTCAGATTTAGACAGGTTACATATGTTTTGTTCAATTACACGCTTTTATATCTTTTCTCCCAGCTTGTGTTACATTTACAGAGAAATAATTATTCATAGATTCGCTTCCATGGTTTAATTCTCAGAGATGATTGAATTTAACAAAGAAATGAAACAACAAAGTGATCTAAATATGTTTCAAATTTCAACAGCAAAAGATTATTTCCACATATGAGTAAATTAATATATATGACAAAAAAGAATAGACCCGCTTCAAGAGTCTGCTTTCTTTCTTCATGAAAGGAAGAAAAAAAATTTTAAAATGAATATTCTAGTAATTTTTCTCACTTGGAGAGCGAATGATCGTGTTTTCAGAAGGCAATGAAATGGAATGTATGACTCTAAAGTAGCCAGACCATATCATTTCCACTTAACATCGCGATGCGCACCAGCGTTGCAGGCTTCGCACCGAGCCTGGAATGCATTCTAATCTTATTTTGATCTGACTTTAATCTGCTCAACTTTTCTATGCCACTAACACATTTTCTCTAAGAGCCCCCTTGACAATTTCTAGTCCAGCCACTTACTTAAAATGTAGAGTGGATGGTGTACATGGCATCTGAGTGTGGTCTGCTGCTCCTTCTCCATGTTCTCTGAAATAGGACAGCGAGTAAATCAGCTTACAGGAACAGTGTAACATGGCCGACGCTGGCAGCCAGAAGTGTTACATGGCAATACACCACTGTGTGCCCTCGGGTCATATGCAAGCGATTGAGCACATGTATTGACTACAGTATCAGGGTATAAAACATAGGGAAATGTTTGAGCAAAGCAGTAAATTTAAGGGAAATTCGTTCCTTCGTTAAGTCTATGAGCCTGGAATGGAAGCTTGCACAGAGTACTAGCATTCCTGCCAGCCATTACAGCTTATTACGATAACTCTATCTTTCCAGGAGATAAAACCCAGCCTTGTTGCCATTTGCCAGCTATTACTTTCGCTAATTATACTTAACTGCTTCGAGCTTATTCCCACCCTCCCACACCATTGAGCAGTTATTTTTTCTTTCCCCAATACAAATTAGGAGGTGGAGTGGGAGCAAAGGGGAGATGTGACAACAGCACAGGCAGAAGTTCATTCAAGTGTTATTGCATTTGTGATTTGTCAAACAGTCTAACTGAAGCCTTCTAGGCACCTGCAGTTCGGTTAGATGGATGCAGTTCAGAACAGCATCAACACACATAATGACCTCGTCTGGCTGAGGCTCAGTAGACTCTACTGAGACACAGAAAGAGGGAATATCTTCTCAGTGTTACTGTGAGGAGTTAAATTGAATACTGTGACATAAAAAGGTAAATACCAGAAGTCATGCCGCTAAGGCACAGTACAGATATGTTCTGCGTTGGTAGAATAGAAACACACATGCAGATGTAGAGAACATCTTAAAGGAAAAACAAAAACACGAACATAAAAAAACAAACCAAGCCAATGGAATTTTCACAGCAAACCCACGCAAAGCAAACCCCATCTGTTTTAACACTGACCATATCATCTCCATCCACTGCAGCCAGTTATCACTGAGTGATTCCATCTCCAGCAGTCTCAAGATGAACAGGAAATTAAAATTTCAAAGACCGCAGTTAAGATAAATCATCGGAGACAGATCAATGTTCATTGAAATATGAATCTCAAGCCAATATACGAAAATCCTAGACAGTTACAGTCTCCAGCAGATATTGCTCCTGCAACAGATAAATGTAATTAACACGGTTAAAAGGGAGCAACAGATTGCACATCCATACTTCACCTTCATATCGGTTGTATTATTAGAAAGCGGGCCGAAGACACCTGTTCAATCCTCTTAGATGACACATCTGCGTATGTGTGCCACTTTCATGATCGCCGGGCGATTTCACACATTACCAGCCAACAGAAATCAAATGGTTCCCTTCACAGCTGATTGGGTGTTACAAATTACTATTGTAGCTGAAGATCAATACATGGACGGGCACAGATCGACATTGCCACCACGGCTGCTTCCTCATTCAAGATGAGTTGTGTTTTCCTTCAAAGTCATCACCGCCATGCCTCCTCATTCATTTCTCAACAACTTGTCGATGAATTTCAATCCAAAAGGCTGCAGTAGGGGGGTCGAGGCTTAGGTGGCCAGTGTGGAATTTTTAAAGTCTGCTGGGTGTGGATCATACAGAAATGGGGCAAGAAGAGGAGGAAGAGAAAGGAGGAGGAGGAGGAGGAGGAGGAGGAGGGGAAAGGATCCTCGCTTCATCAAGAGCCCCCTCCTGCCTCCCTCTGTCTATCTTTCCTGTGGCAGAGGACTGATGCTGTGACTTAGTGAGGACAATCCATTTAAGAGCCATTACAAAACAGACCTCAACAACACTGTAAAGCAACAAAAAGTGGGTCCAATTAAAAATTAAATCAATGAATACCATCCTACGAGCAAAACACACACCCATACTTTTCATTTTTCACTTAAAAGATACCCACAATACATTTCATCGGAGAGAGATGTAATGGGAGGAAAATACATGCTCAACTGCAAGTACTTATTTCAATCAATTTTGATGATTTCTACAGGTCACTTGCTGATAACACGCTGTGGAATAATGCCACAGTGTAAGCCAAAGCCTACCTGACAAGCTGCCTGACAGTGGGGAGTGCGAGCACGTGGTCACGCCAGCGCCCATCTGGATGGCACCCTCCGGAACCTTGTCGCGCCCACACAGCCTGTATGCCTTCAAACCAGGCCCATCTAACTTGGCACAGTGTCTGCTCCACTCCCAGGAGCTAAAAAGCAAATACCAGAGTTGTGAACCACAGGCAGGTATGGGGATACACAGTGGATAACACGCCTGACACATGCTAAACCAGCAGCTAACCGGTTGCCAACTCACTTGGACTGTGGTGGCGCTGACATTTATAAATGCCTATGTCATCCCTTTCTCCTTGCAGCATCATACTGCAGGATGATTTTTTATTTTTTAAATTGATCTCAAATCAAATGGGATTTTAAAGTCACAGCTATTGTATACAGTATTTACGTGGTGTTTGCGAGTTTCCTAAAGCCGATCTGTTTACATGCCTCCTTGAATGCCTTTTGATTATAGCATATCTTTGCTGTAGGCTGCCACCTCGTCACCGCCAGCAAACTATGGGAGTACCACACCAACCCGGGCAGGACAGGAATGAAAAGGAAGTTGTCCATCTGATTGGCTTCTAAGTCTGGGACTTCAAAGTGATGGCAGGGTGGAGGAGATCGGCGATGGGCCCGATCACAGGCTGAAATTGGAAAGCACAGGGCCCCATTCGATGAGCTCAGATAAAAGACGCCTATGTTTATTTAATTCTTTTTGGGGAGGGGAGAGGAGGGTCCAAACTACATAATATTTGGTATAGCGAGTTAAATTTTGATTTGAGAGCTAGATATCGCTTATTTATATCTCTTATTTGTTGTACAAAAATGTTGCTGGTTTAGTGTTGGTGGGACAGAAATAGCACATGGATTTAAAGATTAAAAAATAGTTGAAGCTTAACCAAAAAGAGACCTTACTTCTGCACTAACAACATCTTCCTTTTCCATCCTCATCGGATCAATATTTCTTGATCTCCACCAGCATTGAGTAGCTACCACGAACTTTGTCCTTATGTTGATGGAACGACTGCCCCACACCCACTTTGTCAGATTTGCGCAGTGGAGTCGATAGTCACCTTGGACGAGGAAACTTTGTATCCATCAGCCCTCAAGGCTGTTCGCCATTTCAACCAAGGCCTGGCAAGAGCTGCTCACTCGTATGGGGCATCTGCTCCATCCAAAATCCTTCACCCAGTGTGCCGCTGACCAGGAGGTCGGAACGAATGGCTCT
>BRZM01002181.1:0-30435 GCA_033238685.1 Lates japonicus
AGGTCACTGTAAAGTAGTGAGTCTCGTCACTTTCAGGATGAGTTTTTTACGAGCATCTACGCACACAGTGTTTAAACAGTTAGCTTATCAGTCGATTAGTTGATTAGCATCAGAGTTCTTTGGTTTCATCTTCTCAGACGTCAGAGTTTGCTGTTTTAAACTGAACCTTTTTCTGTCTGTGGGGAACCTGCAGTTTAACATTTCATAGTTTAAATAATTCATGGACGAATAAAAAGCAGCGCTTTGCACGGACACAAACAGTAAAACTTTGAGTTGACAGTATTTTATTCTTGTGAAGCAGAACGACTGTGCTGATGCACAGACACCTTTGGGCGGGTTGACAAATGTCAGCAGCTTTTTTTCCACATACAAAGCATTGACCTCAAATCACACAGGTTACTGCAAACGCACTGCTTTTTCTGTCACTGACCTGTGGAAACACATTTAGCTGTGCTGTCATTCACAGCAGAGCGTACACATCCAAATAAGACCATAAAGCTGTGGAGGTTAATGTGACAGCCCTCACATACAGAGACTTGAGCGTCATTTCCACATTTATTTCCACTAACAGAGGATGTAGGGAAGGTGAGTCATGTCTAGAACAACTTAATAAAGATACACCCTAATATTTTATACCCTAATGTGGGCGGTGGTAAAGAGTCCTGAAGGGAGTTTAACCTCAGGGTTGACAAACCTGGTTCCCTAAACTGATGTTAAACGGTATTCCTGATGAAGAGCGCACGTTAATTCTGTCGGTTTACGAGGAATTTAAAGACTCTAACACCAAAATGTAAAACTGTGACCGTCACACAAAGTCAGGGAGACTCGTCATGTGTTCTCTGGATTCTTAATCTGTAATCTGAGATGTAAAATATGTGATGATTATTATGATACTTTGATTATAGTCGACACAGTCAGGATGAAATATAAGGTTCTATAAAGTGATTCTTCTCCTGAACAACCTCAACACTGAGGGATCTCTTCAGTGTGTACAGATACAAACCTGCGATATTTCAAGTCGATATTTAACCTGCCTCCTTCCCTCTAATCCGAGCAGGTTTCAGTGGCTTCATTGTGTTTTTTATCAGCTCCATAACTGATCCTGACCATAGAGATCAGTCCTGTCGCTCTCTGTAAAGCCCGGCATGTTTTATTCTAGCAGCTGAGAGGATGTAGTTCAAACAGCTGAGCCTACACATCAGCTGCACTGTGTTTCCACAGTAACCATGTGACAGAGCTCAGCTGGTTTTTCATCACCAGCGTATGATCCGCTGGCATGAGAACACATATTGTCCTCGGGTCAGTGTCAGCTTTTCCCCGTTTTCTTTCTTTTTTTTTAATGACCAGTTGTTTAAACCAGGAGCTTGTTTCCTGTTTACTGTTGCAGCGCTTTTCCAGACCAGCTGCAAACCAGGGTCCACTTTACAAAGTCTCTAGAGTAATCTGTAATTCACGTTAATCAGATTACACACATAAGCGTTCATTTCCAACCTCCACACCAAAATAAAGTTCAGAGATGCTAAATACTTTTTTTTTACATATAGGTGTAAGTTTAATTTACAGAAGCTTTCCACAGTTGTGGTCTCTTTGACATATGTCGTATCGCTTCCTGTTCTGAAACTGAGACTAAAACTGTGACACCCACAACACATACCACAAAAACACAGACCACTGAAAGTACAGCCTGTTGAGCTCTCATCACTCTACTAATAATACATAAACATAATAATTAAAACTCTTTTTATTAAGTTCACTTTTATCAGTATTACACATGTAAAGCACAAAGATATTCTAGTTGTGTATTTTATAAACACGACACATTACTCCTGTTTACCAACTGTTTATGTCCAGTCATGATCTGTAAATGTTTAATTAGCTCAAGATGGATAATAACCTTTAGATTGAAACATCCCCCACACTGCAACAGCACTCCCCAATGTCAGGGGCTTCCCCCAGCACCTAGCCTGGTGTTGACCTGGCTGCCAAACTCCCCTTGATCCCAGGTTAACACCCTTTGTTGTATTCGTCCAGAAATTTCTGAGCAGGTTTGGTGGCATAGTGAGTTTGTCCTGCTGTGGGAGGCACCTGCCATTGGGGAGTGCTGTTACCATGGTCTGACAATGTTTGGGTTTTATATTTACTTGATGTTTGAAATGTTCTCTTGCATGTCGCAGAGATCTGAAAATAAAATCAGCAATCGCTGCAAAGAGGAAAAACTTCAGCCGAAGTGACTGAAAAGCTCCTTTTTCATTAGTTTCATATCATGGTTTGTTTTCATACGAAGCTGTTTTATACACAATTGTTTGTTTTTTTGTTGTTTTCGTATTTGTGTATTGTAATACTGTGACTTGTATAGGTTTAGATTATCCGTGTTCATCGTCAGAAAACTTTTTTGTATGTACAGCTCTCTAAAGATTCGAGTCCAAAGCAAAAGAACAATCAATTAAAAAAAAAAAACAGGTAGACAAAAAAACATTTCATCTACTTTGTGTAGATTTTATCTGTGAAGTGACTTCATGGCATGTTTTGGCAACAGAAGAAAGGAAACCAAGTGTAAAAATGCAGGTAAATAAACTGCAGCCAAACAACAAACAGATGTTTTGCAGGTCAAAATAAAAAGCAGTGGTTTGGACGTCTGATAGATTAACATTTTTTTTTTATTTTCAAACAAGTTTTCTAAATCTGATCTTGCTTTTGACTCACAGGACTTTTTATTTCTGGATTAAACGTCTATACATGTTTCTAGTGGAATTGAAGCTATTTTTTGATTAATCCTTTTTAACTCGTTTTGTAGCTCTGAAAACCCGTTTCTTTTGGTTGTTTTCATCAGACATTTCGTCTCAATTCTTCCAACTACTGAGTAATTTACTGATTGGGTGTACTGTTTTTAATAAAACTCTTTATATACTAAACATTTTGTTTTCTGTAATCTATGTTGTCTCTCTCTTTGGTGGTAAATCTGTGATGTGTGTGTGAATCTTAAACTGTGATTGTGTTAAGAAATTTTAATCTACTTTGACTCTCCGGACCATGATAATGTGCAGTAATGCCAAGTACTCTTTGGGCTATCGGTTGTTTGGCTTCCTGTTACCGGATGGATCATTTTTACAGCTCAGGTAAGATCCGGTGATTGTGTTCAGGACGCAGTGCACGGACAATATTCTGCTAAAGATTAAAGAGGCGAGAATTGACATGAATCCAAAAGTTAAAGAACTGCGCTGCTTTTAGTTCAAAGACGATGAAACTCCTTCATGCACGTTAAAGCAAGACCTATAACGAAGGTTGATGCATTGATTTAGTGTTACCTGATGTCCCAGTACAACGCCTTTGTTCACCATGGTTGTCTTGTTTTACTTCTAGTCTTTATAGTCAGTAGCTCCACCCTCTAACTCCTACCCTACTGCTTCCGAATCGAAAGTAACGCCGTTTTTGCGTCGATATCGACTGTTGTTGACAACGATGACTCACATTAACCCTGCAGATCCTCTGTTTACATGCTAGAGATAGTCTGGCAAAACCTTTGCGCTTCAGTTTGATCCGATGTACTGAAGGCGATTAAACCGAGGAAGCAATCAGACATTGGAACGAAATTAAACTCAATTCTTCTCCTGATTTTCTTCCACATTCATCAGACTACAACTTTCGTTCCACCTCAGCGGTAAGAATTAACTAAATGTCCCCAGTTGTACCTGGATTTTACGGAATTATTGATACATTATTTTTTGCCAGCTGGCTTCTCTAACACTTTACTTTTGTTGTGAAATTGATTTTAACTTGTTGTAGATACTTTAGATTGTGGAAATGACTAAGTGCACATAAAGAAAGTCGTGTTTATAGTTGTGTGTTGTCCAGGGGAGCCAAAACGCACGTGTCATTCAGTGCGAGTACGAGCTTCAGTCATTGAAACTCTCAGGTCTGACAAATCTTATTTGCCGAATTTGAAGTCGTGTGTTTCTGTTCTTTGTGATATCGGATGAATATAGGCTATTTAGATCTTGTCATTTTTGTCACTTATGTCAGAGCAGGTGGAATGGTGGTACACTACTGAGGAATTTACTGAAAAACCCATATGCATACAGGAGATACATGGAATTGATTTTAATTTGTAATTTTTTTCATTGTACATGTGACAGTGACAATAAAGATATTCTGAAAATCTAACGACGTTACTTCAAATCAAAGGAAATCACTTAACTTCCTTCAAATGTGTGGGGAAATGTAGTTATTTTCAGCTTCCTTAAAAAATACATCATATTTTGTCATTATAGGAAATATATTCAAATGGAAAAATGCAATTCTTATAAAGACCAAGTAACCACCTTTCACCTTTATTTTTTACCTTATTAAGTCTCAACAGTCTCGACACCATTAGAATAAAACACTTTGTCTTGCAGAAACATGAGAAAAGGGGGACACCTGAAATATATTTCTATCTATATTTTCCTTTTGTCTATTGATACCATACTTAAACTCCTCAAAGACAGGAGGTTATTCCCAAAATCTACATTTATATAAATCATATTTCGCATAAAAATCACTGTTTAGGTCTCTGTTTCAGAATTGTTACGCTCCCCTACTGTGCACAGTGTATCACAAGGCCATAATTTTTTAAAAACCTGTTTGCTCAGGTTGGGTTTCCGGTTTATAGTTACAATAGTGTTTTGCAGACTTCACCAGAGTAAGTGCAATGAGTCTACACAATTTTTATTTGTCATTCTCAGTTATCAGGTCTTTTTTAGGACAGGTGTGCTGCATTTTAAATTCTCTGCCTTCTTCCTGATATTCTGCTCTGCGAGTGCTCACTCTTATGATATAAAGTTGTACTGAAACAGCTCTGGAAATAGGCAGACTGTTTAAATTTCTGCTGCTGCTTTTGGTTGATCCTGGTCAATGCATTAAGTTGTAAAATGGTCGGTTTTATAGCTGACCAACTGACCCAACTGACCAATCTGTAGAACATCCCCAAGCCTTAAACTTGAAGCCCGAACATGCACAAACAGGGTGAGGGGTTTTGCTTAAAAACATACACTAAATCATCAATGAGGGTGGAAATCTGAGGGCACTATAGCACACATGGGAATCTTAAGACCTGAGTCATTTATACTTGAAACAAACTACTCTGATTTGTTGTGTGATGCTGTTTGACAATTCATAAAGCAGTTTGTTTCACACAGTTAAAGTCCACACAGTAATATTAGCTACAGTCATCAGCACCTACTACAGGCTGTATGAGATGTGTTCTGTTGTACTGTTGTAACATCACTGACCTACATCATAGACTCTTTGAAGACCATGAGATGGATAAATGTGGAGCTGGGAGAGGACCAGCAGTTTCTACAGCCAGTTGTGTTTCTGCTAAGACTGACCGCTCAAGACGCCATCCTCCAGAGTTCAGCATTGAATCCAGACCTTCAGAAGGAAGGTAAGATAATCAGTATTGTTAAATTATACTCAAGACTCTGTAGTACAGAAGGAGAAAGATGTAAACTGCTTCTTCAACAGCCCCAAATCCCAACTGAATGTGGCAGCCATTTAAAACCTAAGCCATTCTTTAAACTTAAATTTCTGTTTAAACTTAATGAACTTGAGAACTCAAGCAGACTCAGCAGAAACTAGAATCAACACTTTCCACAGGCTGTATGAGGTGTGCTCTGTTGTTCTTCACAATGTGAGAACGAGCTGTTACTGTTAATGATGTTCTACCTGGAGCACTCAGGCTGTATATGTATGAATGTAATGCTGTTATGTTCAGTATGAACTTCATGTTAACAGTATTTCAGCCTCAGTGGAAACTGAACCTGGATCAAATAGAAACATTCTATAAAGTGCTACACATTCATATTTCCCATCATTAATGCTGCATGAATCATAAATTGATTCTTCCACTGGTTATCATAGTAACACTAAAATGCAAAAGTCTGTTACCTTTATTATTTCTCTGGCCTACAACAATAATACATACAAATGCAATATATAGGTTAGGTTTTTGGTTTTGAGTTCAGGACAGACCTCTGGGACACATAAAAATAGCCTTGTAACTCATGAAGGTAGCTGAAATATCAACAGCTAACAGTCTCAAACTTTAATGATCCAAATACACTAGTGGCAAATCATGCACATCTAAAAAACACAGATTTATATATAAGCCCACACACATTGTGGACTTATTGCCCTGTTTCCCAGCCCATATTAAACTGTGATTGTGTTAAGAGATATAAAAAATTTTGTAAATCTACTTTGTCTCAGGACCATGATGATATTCTTTAGTAATGTAGTACACTTTAGGGCTATCAGTTTTTCAAAAAATTAAGATCTAACAAATTTGTTCGTTTGAATTATTTTGGATGCCCTCCCCCACAAACTCTAGCCTGCTCTCCCAAAACACCACAACACCTCATTATTTTTGTTATTAACTTGCTGATCTGCTCAACTCCTGCTGGCTCACTGGGATGGAAAGCTAGCAGGTGAGTCTGCTGATTTATTGTGTTTGGAGAGTAAGGTGGTTGCCTTTTAAAAGTCAACAATGGTGTAGAATCAAAAACATTTCGACACACTGCTTCTCAGATGTTTTGGTGTTGTGATTGTCTGCTCAGGACAGCTCTACTTGCTACTGTCCTCCATTTTCATAACAAAACAACACTGCATTATTATTGGTTTAGTTTACTGACAGGTCAGTTAGGAATGTAATAGGTGAAGCTGAAAGAGCGCACTCTGCTGGATCACAAGCAAACTACTTCAAAAGAGACTGCAGCCTCTGTAAGTGAATGCTTTGATGGAACATGTTTTTTTTTTTTAACTATTTCTTGATTTTTTTCAGTGACCAGACCTCATCAAACATCCATCAGAATCCAGACACCTTAAAGGTGGGCAGCTGCATTTTAATATTCAACTAATCTACATAATGTATTATTTTTGTACACTATTACACTTTCTTATTCTAGTCGACAAAGTAGTCAGAAGTTCAAATAATGTTTTAACGGTAGGAAATTATGAGCAAATGTGTTACTGGGTGCATGTTGATGAACAATGTGGACTTATCTACTCAATACAGAGCCTTCCAAAAGTAAGTAATATCTTTCTAACGTGTTTCTTTGATGACCTTGACCCAGAAAACATGTAGAGTGGTGTTGCACATCATAGTATCATTGCAGTGACATTGTAAATCTGTTATGATGTACACCTACCTAGAGAATAGGATATTGTTAGAAAAAGATAGCTAACCATTCATGGTCTCTCTCAGGTGTTAAAGCAAGAAGATGAACAGGAGGATGTACATGAAACAAGGAATGAAGCAAACGAAGCAGCTCTGAAGATTGCCCTCCATGTCTTGAGGACTATGAATGAGGAAGAACATGCTCAAACACTTGAGCAAAGTAAGAGACTGCATTTTGTCTTGTTATTTGTCAAGGGAACTCACCCTATCTGCCCCCTGACTTTCAGTGACACTGTTCATTACAGCAAATCATAAAAAACTTTAATGATGTCTGAACTCTGGCAATGTCAAGATGAGCCTGACAAACATCTTTAATGTCATAAAATGGCCAGCCTATGGAGGGTAAACTGTTTTGATTTAGGTAGCAACATCATCTTTACTCTGTTTGCACCAATAAAATTAAATCAAATTGTACATTTCTGCGGCCCCCACCATGTGAAGAATGCAATCAGTGTTAGAACTTCATCAGAACTGATTGTAAGGGGTAATGAGGGATAATTTTACTTGTTGATAATGTTAGATATTTCTGTGCCATTAGGTCATTCTGGAGAACTCGTCGTGTACCAGCGGACACTAAAATCTTTCCTGAAGAAGAAAAATAAGTACTTGTTCCAAGAGAAAAGTTCACAATGGCCAGTGCCACTCAAACAGATTTATACTACGCTCTATCTGATAGAAGGCGACAGTGGAAATGTCAACAGTGAACATGAAGTGAGACAAATTGAGATAGCCTTTAACAAACGGAAGTCTGTGGAAATTCTGATCAGTTGTGAGGATATCTTCAAGCCCTTACCGAAACTAAACAAACCAAGAGTGGTGCTCACCAAGGGAATAGCAGGCATCGGCAAAACCGTGTTGTCCCAGAAGTTCATGCTGGACTGGTCAGAGGAGAAGGCCAATCAAGACATCCAGCTCCTGTTTTCACTTCCTTTTAGGGAGTTGAATTTGCTTAGAAATGAAAAAAGAAGTTTGATGGAGCTTCTGTATGACTTTGATCCAGACCTGAAAGTATCTGGAATCAAAGACCTGAAGGCGTACAAAGTCCTGTTTGTATTGGACGGTCTTGATGAATGCAGACTCCGTCTGGATTTTGAGGGAAATGAGAGATGTTGTGATGCTACACAGTCTGCCCCAGTGGAGGTGCTGCTGACAAACCTCATTGCAGGTAATCTGCTACCAGAAGCTTATCTGTGGATAACAACCCGACCTGCTGCAGCCAGCTGTGTCCCTTCACAGTATGTTGACCGGGTGACTGAGATACTAGGCTTCAACAACCTACAGAAAGAGCAGTATTTCCACAAGAAAATTGAGGATGAAAACTTGGCCAAAAGAGTCATCGCAAATATAAGGTCTACCAGAAGTCTCTACATCATGTGTCATGTGCCAGTGTTTTGCTGGATTTCCTCTATTGTCCTGGGAGAAATGTGCGCCAAAGCAGGAGTAGGAAAGATGCCAAAGACTTTGACTCAGATGTACATCCACTTTTTGGCACATCAGACCACAAAGATGCGTGTCAAGTACTCTGAGGAGCAAGAACTGGACTCCCAGGGGAATAACAAGGTGATTATGTCACTTGGGAAGTTGGCCTTCCAGCAGCTGGACAAAGGTAACCTGATCTTCTATGAGGAGGATCTCAGAGAATGTGGCATTGATGTCCAAGAAGCATCTGTCTACTCTGGATTGTGCACTCAAGTCTTTAGGGAAGAGTCCTGCATGCAGCAGAAAGTCTTCTGCTTTGTACATCTGTTTGTCCAAGAGTTTCTTTAGCCGCAGTAACAAGAATGTTATGTACAAGGTTAATGTAGGAAAACCGATGACCAAAGAACCTGAACCAAAACAAAGCCTGTATCTGAGCTGCAATAAAGTTGCAGTGACAGAGCTTGCAAAAAAGCACATGTCACCTGATCTCTTCCTCATGCTTCCTCCTCGGACTGCTTGAGTCCAATCGACCCGCTTGAGGCCTGAAGATTCAGAAACCTGCTACCCAAAGTCATTTGAAACCATCGAGTACATAAAGGAAAATAAGTCAGACTCTTCAAGGAGAGTATCAACTTTCCATTGTCTGAATGAGCAACGACCACTCTGGTGGAAGAGAACTGAGCTACTGGGAGTCAGACCAAGACTCAGTGATGACAAGCGCCCAGCTCAGTGGGCAGCTCTGGCCCTTAAAGGTTGACCTCACCAGAGTTCAGAAGATCCACCCCAAGAAATACTCCAGAACAGAAGAGGGACTTTCCAGTTCGCCATCAAAGATCTAGGACAGCAATGCAAGTATTTCATTTTGTCTCATTCTGACATTTATCACAGGATGTCTTCAACCCACTAACAGCAGATTTCAATAACAAATGTACTTTTCTATTCATCAGGTTGAATGATTGCAATCTCACTGCAAACTGCTGTGAGGAGCTGTCCTCCACTGTTCAGTCTGTGCTCCAGTGAGCTGAATCATTTAAACTTAAGCGACAACAACATAAAAAGACTCGAATCGAAGCTTTCTGCAAAGGACCCAAGATCCATACTGCAGACTGAAGACGCTTGAGAGTCGTTGAAGCTGATAGCAATTGCCAGACAGACTATGCCTATCAATGGTTTAAGAAATTGTGAGTTTGGCTAACCAACATCATCACACGCCTGGTGGATTACACTGTAATGTTAACGCTTGTATTTCTGCATTTTCTTTGCCAGCTTACCAAGTTGCAACAAGAGATAACATAATTGCCACCTCAATTGAATTCTACTAAGATTTGATAATAAAACAAGAGAAACTAAAAAGTAATGAGTGAGTAATTGACCTTGTCGTATTTGATGCACTTTCATTAAGATTCTTATTTTATTTTTACTTATTTTCTCTTGGCATTTGTATTTCCTTTAGTTTGTGGTATAAAGCACACCAGCATTTGACATCAAGACTTCAAAATCTCTAATTTTAAGGTATCACTTTGTCCTTGTTTGTCCTTCAGGCTCAATACCAGATGCAGTCTCACCTCGAGATGCTGTAAAGATCTGGTTTAAATTGAGCCCCTCATCATCAGTCTTGAAGAGTTGGACCGAGTGACAATGACATTGACTCAGAGTGGGAGCCGTTTCACCGACTGGGACAGGGGTGTTGTAAACTGAAACCCTAAGGTTAATTTACTGATGCAAGTTTAACAGTTATGAAGGGTATCTTCACTGTTTCAGATCCTGTGCCAGCCATTTAATGGTTATATCATTCTGCTCGCAGGCTGTCATTCTGTAGCATCACAGAGAAAGGTTGTGGTTTCTGCCTCAGCAGTGAAGTCCAACCTTCCCACTGGAAGAGGTGGACCCTGAGCTACAATCACTTGGTCTGGAGACTATCTCCTCAAGCTCTGTGGAAGGAAATGTGAATTTACTAAACTCGCAAGAAGATTTTAATCTGTTGAGAAGTCTTGCATCAGATTAAGTTCTTTTAGGTCAACATGATTCAGATCACCGTATGTGTTTTGATCTCTTCACAGAGCTTCCACTACAATGCAGAACACTGGTATAAACCAGGACCAAAACGATGTAAGTTGTGAATTTTTCTAGCAAAATCAGAGAGAGTGAGAAATTGAAATGCACTTTTGTTGAGAGTTTTGAAAACAAGTGGACATCTGTTATGTGGAGCTTTTTAGAACATAAGCAATAATGCACAATGAGGTATCCCATCTTTTAATACACTGGTTTAAACAATGATCCGATGATTGACCAGACCAGGTTTGGGGTTTCTGGGTGTATGGACACTCACATTACACTGCAACTCTGTTCTCTTCCTGCCACTCAGGACGATGTGAGCTCACACCCATCTCAACACAGTTCACAAATTGCCCTTCCGCGGAACCGAAAGTTACCCAGGAGAACGAAGCAGCCATACCCCGATCACCCTGACAGGTTTGACCATTGACCCAGGTCCTGTTCAGCAGTGCCTGACAATGATGTTACTGGGAGTGGAGGAAATATCGATCGAGGACTCATAAGGGTACTGGGCCTAGGGTTTGATAATGATCATGATTGGATTACACAAATCTCTGGAGTATCCACTGTTGTGATCATATATCGCCATCGCAACTACAAGGGCATCACCTCAGGTCCCTATTGCTGGTTGTCATAGACTGGGCGGTGTATCGACTGGAAGAAGGCGTCTGTCTTTTCACAGAGTCTCCTGAGGGGTCACTGACACACCCTCTTCATACCGTCCTGAATCTACCTCGAACCCTTTATCCAGTTTTCGGTGGGGCAAAAGGCCACTCACTGAGGCTGTAAGCCAGTCAAATTAATCTGTCAAAGGGCACCAATAGTCAAATGATCAATCAACACTGCATTTATCTCCTGAGAGAAAACAGCTTAAAAACCATTTAAACAAGATGTTTTTTAAATTATTATTTGTACTATTTTTGTGCATTTTCAGCCTTATCAGATAGGTATAGTAGAGGGAGATGAAATGATGGTAAAGAGCAGGGAAGATTATGCAGTGAAGGGTCTGTCTGCGGAAGTCAGGCTAGACCAGTTGCTCAGGGCATGCACCTGTGGTAACTATTCACCTAACTATTCGGGTCAATGGTTGCCCCAACTGCTTAACATTCAATAACACATTTATGTAGATTGAACTGAATGCTTTGAGCCCTCAAAGCTCTACTGTTGACATGGTAATCAATGTCCAATACTATTATATATGTATTAACACAAATATTCCCAAATAGCCTGTGTACAAGAAATCGAATCATGATTTGTTAGTATTATAATTATTATTTTACAAGTGACAGCTTCTCATGTGAGTCCTGGATTGTTTTTATGTTCCACATGGCAACAGCTTAGATCGTCCACAGCCCATCCGTCAGTCCCATTCTTGTGCACACAGTATCTCAACACCTTCATGGAATTTCTTTAATTTGACAATATTCGAAGATTTTCCCTGTCTGTGGAAGACCTGATGCTTGTATATGATGGGGAGGGATTACAGTAGACTTCAAGAAAATGTTACAATTTCAATTAAAATATAAAATTTAACATCATTTGGACCATTACATACTATATGTCAACATGTAGATTCAGCTAGTCCTTCAGCTAGTATATTAGTACTATTAGCAGTACTAATGAATCCTCAAAACTGGAAAAGGTACAGAGATAATAAATAAACAACATCCAGAAAGCTTAAAGACAAATCTTAAATTTGGGAATCCTAAATAAATTCACTGAACCAACAATAGCCATTAGATCTGAAAAGTCTGTATGTTGTTTTTCTCTCTCCACAGTGATTTTTGATGAATTTGGCTTAGGTGGTTCCTAGAATGCTTGGGGTGCTTGGGTACCTAAATGGTAGGGTACACCTGACATTCACTTGACTCGAGGATGAACTGATTGATTTTTGGTGATCAAAGGTCACTGATCTCATTAAATGTATTTTGGCCCTTGACTGGTGATACCTCAAGACTGTTTGAAGTTGAATTTCTTCAAATTGGCACAAACCTTCACTTGGACTCATGACCTAACTCATTAGAAGTTGGTGATCAAATGTAAAGGTCATATGACCTCTGTTCTCATGATCATGATGGTCCAGTTCTTTATGGGAATTTCTAATTTGGCACAAACATCCGCTGATTTGTTCTGGCCATAACTTATGTATTTACACTCAATTAACTGTAACCAGACTGACAACAGAGACATATGCTGGTTTTTGATTGTTTTTGTTTACCATTGTAGACGCATTATCTACCACTTAGCTAGGTACCAAAACCACGCGCTTATACCCGCGAAAAGCTGGCGTTCCCACGCTTTTGCTACATGGTTGTTTCATGGCTTCAGATTGTTTTCGTAGGTTATGAAGTCAAGTTCAAGCAATTATAAGCCAAGCAAGCTGGCCAGCTGGTAGTCCAGGTGGGTAGCTGGGGCAAGCAAAAGGATGTGGTGTTCAGACTGTTTTAGAGTAGAAACTGCAGTGTTTGTTGGGACATTTGCAATGAAGTGACAGTGATAGCCTTATTCGTCCATAGTGTGTGTGTGTTTGTGTGTCCATGTGCGACCATCAATGATGAGTTCAAACATCTAAACTTTATATGAAATTTATTTTGTAGAATTAAGTAAAGCTAAATGTTATAAGTTTCAAACCCTTTACTTCAAGTTTTATTGCCTGCAAAACATAAAAATAAATAAACAAAGTAAAGCAACAAAATGTTTTCAAGAAAAAATCTTAACCACAAATATTTAGACTTATGTATGTACCCATTATTTATATATCTTTTTATGAAAAAAGTCGAATTGAAAGAAAGAAGTTTTCATTCTCCTGTTGAACTGGTACTTTATAAATCCTTTTTAACAATAAAACATAAGTCATGTTTGGTTGTTTTAAAAAAGTCTAAACACAAAAAAACTAAATACCAAAAACCCCACAAAGTTTTAAATTTAATTCACAATCATGTGATGATATAATTTATTAATCACTGGTATAATCTGTCTTTCAGACTACTGAGCTATACACTGTCTTAGTTTTTAGATATCCGCTATTTGCATTTATCTGTTCTGTTTAGAGCATTAAAAATTGTTGTGTATTCACTTAAATGTATATTAAATAAAAGTAACATGAGTGTATCGCTATTGAGCTTCTTTAGTTTTTGCAGAATTTAATCAGTTAAATTTGTTCTGTTTTTATTTAATTTCTACTAAACTGCCCCGTGGTCTTAGAAACATTTTTTTATTTGCTGAATTGAAGTTGTGTTTCTGTTCTTGGGATTTCAGATGGATATACTCTTCTTCTTCCTCCCACACATCTTGCAGGTTAATTGGTGACTTAAATTGCCTGTAGGTGTGAATGTGAGCATGATTATATGATCATTGATGTGTCTTCTGCTTCTCTGAACAGTAACGTAAACCACTTGACAGTTTCAGACTGCAGCCTGCAACGCAGAACAACTGCTCTGCACAGCACCTCTATTGAGGCCACTACAGGTCATACAAACAAACACTGCTGGTTTGATCCCCAGTAAAACGAATGGCTCATCTTCGCCCTGAATCCCCAGTTGAAACTGAAGCGAGGTTTAGTCAGCAGGGATCCAAAATGGCACCAGAGGGGAAGTGTAACATCGAGTTAAACAAAGATACAAACAAGATTCAAATTACAAATGACTACACAAAACAAACACAATCTGTGATTCTCTAACTGATAGCAGGTTATTGATGAACAGACTGAGTTGACCTGTGGAGGACTGAGATACAAACAAATCCTAAACCGAACTCTGCTCATGATTCTCAAACATTGCTTTGTTGTCCACACGTATCGGCACTATATAAAAATATCAGATGTGTTTGCATATTAAGACATTTACATTTTGAGGCCGCTTCAGTTCATGAATCCATCAATCCACTGACCCCAGTCCGATAGAATATTTAGTCCCACTCATGCTTCCAGTAAGTTTGTCCCATTTGCTGCTCAGGGTACTTCTCAGTCACTGGCGCTAGGAGGTCAGAGGGCGCCAGGAAACTCTCCCACCCTGCAAACGTTCTCAGTTCCTTGTCTGGTTGAACTTAACTTTACTGTACTGAATTTGGAAACTGGGGAGGGGGTTGTTTTGTGACATCCAAAATTTATCAATTGTTCTTTACTCCTGCGTCTCAGGAGACAACCTGAAATAGTCTCATTTCTGTGGAAGTGGCTGTGTGATGATTCCGACCAGAGGTAGAGAAGTTAATCAGACATACCTGCATCCTTGACGCCTTTCATCGACAAACTGGAAAATATTTGAAAAACACTCTGGGATAAAGATAAATCACCAGTTTTCTATTTAACAAGAGAAAAGACTGGGATGAGGATATACTGCTGTGCAAAGACTAACCTTTGACAGCTGTTTTCTCTGAGCTAATGTAAAAGGGTTAAAAGATGTTTAGAAGGGAATTAAAATTCAGATTTAAGATTAGGATATAATAGAGATTTTGTTGTCATTGTCATGCTGAAAATAGACAACCCTATAAATATTTTTTTTCATTTCATTGTGTCTTTAAAGCACCCAGACAATGAAAAGGTCGACAACTTGAGAGTGTTCTATAAAAAAAACTGGTTCATTGTTCAAAGAAATGCACAAACTCCATATGTTACTGTAATAGAGTTAAAATACACTTAGAATTGCTATTTCAATTTGTACGTTTTATTTATCATTTTATGATTTATGAATTTTATCTCAATGAGATATTTCATTTAGCATCACTATACCCTTATGTGGGAAATTGCCTTTTGCCTTTTGTGTATCTCCTGGGCTTCTGTAGCCCTCTGCCCCACAGTCCCGGTTACTGAGGGTAAGTTATGTGGAAAAAACGCTGTAATATCGTTATTGAGCTATTTATAATCTTTGATGCATATTATTTACTGTTGCAGCTGTTATGTTACCAAGGTTTGGTGTTGTTTTGACCATTAATATAAGTTTTATAGACGTTTTAGTTTTATTTTTTTGGCGCGATACTATGCGGTCCATTTTGTTGCCATGTAATCTGTGCAGCAGAAGCCTTCCGAGTGTAAACAGTGTGCATGCTTACAAGTTTAGAGTTAGAGGCGCAGGAAGAAAACAACAGAAGTCAAACAATGTGTTTTAATGTTTTCTTCAGGATTAAATGAGCAGAGGGAAACCATGCTTGAGTCCTGCCTTCTATGCCCCCAGCCCCACACCTGCTTTACATTACAACACAGGACACAGTTGCTAAAACCAAATCAAATTTTTACCTGGTCTTATCAGCCTAATGAAGGAAATACCAAGTCACTGTTTGCACTGCTCAACAAAATTCTCATCCTCCTGACTCCCTCACTCCCCCATTTGTACTCAACTGACACCCGTAATTCCGTAATGAGTTCTTTTAATGAAAGAATCCGCAATATTCACCAGCAATCTACACTCAGACTCTCTGCCACCTTCCCACCTGGAATTTCTCCCACCCAAGCCCTTCTCTTGTTTTCAACTCCCCCAGATGCTTCGTAATCTCAGACCATCAGCAACCAAGCCTCCACATGCCAGCTTTCTGATCCTCCCACAACCTTGGTCAATCCTGCCTTTCCTCCCTTCTTGTTGTTCCTCACTACTCAAAACTTAGTCGTCACCCCAGCTACCAAAACCTGGCTCAGATCCCAACAACTATAATAACCTTCGCCCCATCTCGAACTTACCTTTCACTCAAAATTTTGAAAAATAGTCGCCTCCAACTTCACCTGCATTTAACTTCAAATAGCTACTAAACACAAAGAATCATGGGATTCAGATATCAAACAGGAAACACGTAAATATGGTTCACGCGATAGTCGTGAGCAAAAATTACAAGAATTTGACTGTTGTTTGAAAAACATCAAAAACGTCTGAACTGTCTTTTGGCTCTTGAGAAACAGAAGGGTATTTTTCTTTTTAATGTTTTATAGAATAAATAAATTTACCAATAAAAACATCTAAAGAAAATAATATTTAGTTGCTGCCCTCCCCTCAGTGGTGGCTGTCCCTTCAGCAGTATTTAAAAACAGGAAGTCATCTGGCAAGCACCTGATATGATCATGACAGGCCACTTAATACGCAAAGAATCATGGGATTCAGATATCAAAACATAGGTTGGACTCGAGTTAAAGAAAATGCAGTTTCTGTTTTTGTCCACCAGGGGTCGTCAGAAATCATAGGTCACATTCTGCCCTGTTAATAGTAATAAGGAAGTGACTGTAGGAAGGAAGGAAATATCAACAGGCTGAAACCAAGCAGCTGAAACAGCAGAGAGATTGAGAGGTCTGAGTACCCTGTCAGCTGTAGAGATATCGACAGAGACAGCTGACTGTATTTAACCCTGAGATGTAATATAAAGATGGTGTCTCGATAGAGAAACATAAAATCTAAGAAATCCAGCGACGACCTGGACACACCTGAGCCTGACAGGTCGTCAAGAGGTCACTGTAAAGTAGTGAGTCTCGTCACTTTCAGGATGAGTTTTTATTCACGGTAGAAGGTGACATGGGAGTGGATTTTCACTTCCGTCCCGTCCCAATCCCAAATCAAATTAGGGAAAAAAAAAATCTCGTCCCATCCCGTTCGTCGTGTGTATTGGGCACAGTCTGTAGGTTTTGTGGTACCATAAAATAGCGTTAATTTCACTCATTCGGAACTTGACTGTTCCCGCTCCTGTTGACTTTTATTCCCATCCCATCCCAGTCACGCGTTGAGTAGTGAAATTGATTCCCATCCCGTGACACACAAGATTCCCGAAAAAAATGTCAGCCTCTAATTCACGGGCTACGCACACGGTGATTAAATGGTTAATTTATCGGCCGATTAGTTGATGAGCATCAGCATTCTCTGGTTTCAGCTTCCCAGACGTCAGAGTTTGTTGCTTTTTCGTGTTATACCCGAACCTCAGTTGTGGTGGTGGTTAAGAGTCCTGAGGGGAGTTTAACCTCCTCTGTTTAACTCAGGTTATCAAGGAAAGTCAGGATTGACAAAACTGGTTCCCTAAACTGATGTTAAACGGGTTAGGGTTATTCCTCAAATGAAGAGCGCGCGTTAATTCTGTCGGTTTAAGAGGAATTTAAAGAGACACAATGTAAAACCAACAAAGACAGGGAGACTTGTCACATGTTCTCTAGAATCTTAATTGGAAATCTGAACCTGGATCAAATAGAAACATCCTATAAAGTGCTACACATTCATATTTCCATCATTAATGCTGCATGTTTTGGTCTGTAGTCTACAATTACAACAGCCTGTCACATTATATTGTCTTTCAGGACAATAACGCCCCCCACCCCCATTTAAATTATTATTCAAATCGATAATATGCAACACTGATGACGCTAAATTCTGCTGCTTGACTGTGAGAAAAAAAATAAATTAAAATAACTGAAATTGAAAATGGAAAATGTGGAGCATAAAAACACCATTTATTGGTCCACATATCTCTACCATCCATTACATACTTCTTTTTTTTTTTCTTCTTTTTTTTTTGGTGGGGGTGGTGGGGCCTGACGGTCTTTAGACAACCTCCGTCCTGCAGAGTCAGCCTCTCTCAGTCGTTGTGCCAGTGTCGATTGGTTGTTCCACCTGTGGGGCGGAGCTTCTTCAAGAACAAACCCACCACTGCAGATGTCTGGGAGTCCTGCCATTGAGTCTAACCTGCTGTCATTCTGCACCATTCAGCTGCTGATGACTCACTTCTGGAGGGGTTGATCCTTCTTGCAAGTGGAAGTCATGTTTTTTTTTTTTTTTTTTTTACATTACACCACACACAGTACATGCAGCAAATACTCATGGATTCAGATCAGTGCATGATCAATATAATATTAAAAGGACATTTCCTATTTTAAAACAACAGGGCTTGTCTATCAATCAGTTTCCTGGGCATGGTATCATTTGCAGTGTGACAACAGTGGTGTCAATGCTGAAATGGGTTTTTCTTTGTCAAGTTTCAGGTGAAACACCAGGAAGCTGTTTTCACCACTGAATGATCAGCACTGAGGGGCACGTCATTTAGGATGACATCTACTCAGCTTTTCTGTCCAGGCTTGCTGCTGTCTTTTCTACTACTACAACTTCAGTCTTCACTACTGAGATGACGCTGTATGTTAACTGGAATTCATTCAGAGGTTAGATGTTCACATCCCTCTGCTGGTACTATGCTATGCTACACAGCAGCTTTGAGTATTTTAAGGACTTTGTGTTCCTTGAGTTTCATCTCACAGGTCACATACAAGCTGCCCAAAACATCTGATCACTGGGGCATGTTAAGGAAGCTTTTCTGACACTAATCAAAATAAAGTCTCTCTCCTCATTGTGGAGGAAATTATCATTGAATTTATAAACTGTATTGACTGACAATGTGTAATCCCTAAAAAAGATTATAAAATGAAACATCACTTACAGCTAAGGTAGTAAAGAACAGTGCTGTTGATAGGAGGAAGTATTTGCTATATAAAAGATTTATATTATTATTATCTCAATTAGTAAACTTCATACCAACTCTTGTTTTTCAGGTGGATCAATGTGATAAATCCAGACAATTGGACGTGGCAAAGTCACCCAGAAAAAGATGACATCACTCAACCCTCATGTCTCCAGTCTACTAAAGAAATGAATGGACTTTGAGTGGGACTTTATATAAGTCAGTGAACACACATTCACACACTCTGTTAACTCTCTTAACTACACTCTATGACAAGTCTAAATTATTCACTCTGTTTTTCTGTTAATTTGTCTTCAATGTTCTTGAATGTTTTTTTCACTAGCTTAATAAGTAGGTAATGGTCCAAAAGATACTTTGAAGCTGTATTAAAACATGGTGTTTTATAGTAGGACTACTAAGGAGTATTTTATCAATTCACAAAGTTTAGTCTCTTTTGCTAGCAGTTAATTAATGTATAGAGTATTATGTATTGCATATCTGCTGCAGTTCATAGTTTTTACAGAAACAGTAGCAAACTGATAATTTTAGCAACAGCAGGATACTGTTAAATTTACAGTATCCTGCTGGCAAATCTAGATGCCAATATTTTACTGTTATTTTTCGGGGGAAATTTGTTAGTGTAGGAGTAAGTTTCATTTACAGGAACTTTCCACAGTTGTGGTCTCTCCTGTTCTAAGACTTAGACTAAAACCGTGACACCCACAACACATACCACAAAAACACAGACCATTGAAAGTACAGCCTGTTGAGCTCTCATCACTCTACTAATAATTATATAAACATAATCATTAAAACTCTTTATTAAGTTCACATTTATCAGTATTACACATGTAAAGCACAAAGATATTCTAGTTGTGTATTTTATAAACACGACACATTACTCCTGTTTACCAACTGTTTATGTCCAGTCATGATCTGTAAATGTTTAATTAGCTCAAGATGGATAATAACCTTTAGATTGAAACATCCCCCACACGGCAACAGCACTCTCCAATGTCAGGGGCTTCCCCCAGCACCTAGCCTGGTGTTGACCTGGCTGCCAAACTCCCTTGATCCTATAAGTTACCACCTTGTTGTATTCGACCAGAAATTTCTGAGCAGGTTTGGTGACGTAGTGAGTTTGTCCTGCTGTGGGAGGCACCTGCCATTGGGGAGTGCTGTTACCATGGTCTCTGACAATGTTTAGGTTTTTTATATTTACTTGATGTTTGAAATGTTCTCTTGCTGCTCATCACATGAAGATCTGAAGAACAAAATCAACGTCGCTGCAAAAGAGGGAAAAACTTCAGCCGAAGTGACTGAAAAGCTCCTTTTTCATTAGTTTCATATCATGGCTCTTGTTTTCACAATGGGTTACCATACACAACTGTTGTTTTGTTGTTTTTACAAATATTAATGTGACTGTGTATAGAGCTCAGATAACCTGTTCATCGTCAGAAAACTTTTAACGCTCGGGTTTGAGTCCAAAAGCAAAGAACCAATCAATTAAAAACAATGGACAAAACATTTCATTCACTTTTAATGATTTTATCTGTGTGAAGTCGATTTCATGACATGTTTCAACAGAAGAAAGGAACAAGGTAAAAATGCATGGTAACAACTGGTAGTCAAACAAAACAACAACAGATGTTTATAAAAGGTGGTTTTGGACGTTTGATGAATTGTTTTTTTTTTTTTTAATTAAAATCGTTTTAAATCTGATCTTACTTTTGACTCACAGGACTTTTTATTTCGGATTGAAACGCTCGTGTTATTAAGGTTTCTAATTAGGTGAAGTTATTTTTTTGATTATCCAATATTTTAACTCGTTTTGTCAGCTCTGAAAACCCTGCTCTTTTGGCTGTTTTTCGTCGACATCAAATCTTCAAATTAATCTGTGCTGAGTAATTACTACTGATTAAATTGTACTGTTTTTAAACGAAACTCTCTTTATGTCTTTAAACATTTTGTTTTCTGTGTGATCTCTGTCGTCTCTTTGGTCGAGTAAATCTGTGATGTGTGTGTGAATCTTAAACTGTGATTGTGTTAAGAGAAATTTTGTAAATCTACTTTGACTCGGGACCATGATGATATTCTTTAGTAATGTAGTACTCTTTAGGGCTATCAGTTTGTTTGGCTTCCTGTTGCAGGATGGATCATTTATATTCGGACGCAGTGCACAGTTAATATTCTGCTAAAGATTAAAAAGAGGCGAGAATTGAACATGAATCCAAAGTTAAAAGAACTGCGCTGCTTTTAGTTCAAAGACGATAAAACTCCTTCATGCGTTAAAACAGAACCTGTAACGAAGGTTGATGCATTGATGATTTACAGTGTTACCTGATATCCCAGTACAACACTTCTTTGTTCACCATGGTTTGTCTTGTTTACTTCTAGTCTTTATAGTCAGTAGCTCCACCCTCTAACTCCTACCCTACTGCTTCCGAATCGAAAGTAACGCCGTTTTTGCGTGGATATCGACTGTTGTTGACAACGATGACTCACATTAACCCCACACTGCAGATCCTCTGTTTACATATGAGATGGTCTGCAGAAACTAACTGCGCTTCAGTTTGATCCGGATGTGTACGAGGCGAATTAAACTGAGGAAGCAATCGAACATTTGGAACGAAATTAAACTCAAATTATTTCTCCTGATTTTCTTCCACATTCGTCAGACTGTTTCTACGTTCACCTCCAGCGGTAAGAACCAACTCAACGTCTGATTATTACTGACGGCAACTATTGATACATTATTTGCCCAGCTGTTTCTCTAACACTTTGCTTTTTGTTGTGAAATTAATTTTAATTACAAAATGTTTTAGATTGACAATGACTAATGTTGGGGCATGCAAAGAAAGTCGGTTTGTAATTGTGTGTTGTCCAGGGAGCCAAACGCACGTTCATGAGTATTGTTTGTCATTGAAATTGTATCTGACAAACTTATTTGGCCGAATTTGAAGTCGTGTGTTTCGTTTCTTGTGATACTGTATTTAATATAGGCTATTTGAATCTTGGTTGTCGTCACTTAACAGGCAGGTGGGAAAATGGTGGTACACTACAGGAATTTACTGAAAAACCCCATATGCATACAGGAGATACATGGAATTGATTTTAATTTGTAATTTTTTTCATTGTACATGTGACAGTGACAATAAAGATATTCTGAAAATCTAACGACGTTACTTCAAATCAAAGGAAATCACTTAACTTCCTTCAAATGTGTGGGGAAATGTAGTTATTTTCAGCTTCCTTAAAAAATACATCATATTTTGTCATTATAGGAAATATATTCAAATGGAAAAATGCAATTCTTATAAAGACCAAGTAACCACCTTTCACCTTTATTTTTTACCTTATTAAGTCTCAACAGTCTCGACACCATTAGAATAAAACACTTTGTCTTGCAGAAACATGAGAAAAGGGGGACACCTGAAATATATTTCTATCTATATTTTCCTTTTGTCTATTGATACCATACTTAAACTCCTCAAAGACAGGAGGTTATTCCCAAAATCTACATTTATATAAATCATATTTCGCATAAAAATCACTGTTTAGGTCTCTGTTTCAGAATTGTTACGCTCCCCTACTGTGCACAGTGTATCACAAGGCCATAATTTTTTAAAAACCTGTTTGCTCAGGTTGGGTTTCCGGTTTATAGTTACAATAGTGTTTTGCAGACTTCACCAGAGTAAGTGCAATGAGTCTACACAATTTTTATTTGTCATTCTCAGTTATCAGGTCTTTTTTAGGACAGGTGTGCTGCATTTTAAATTCTCTGCCTTCTTCCTGATATTCTGCTCTGCGAGTGCTCACTCTTATGATATAAAGTTGTACTGAAACAGCTCTGGAAATAGGCAGACTGTTTAAATTTCTGCTGCTGCTTTTGGTTGATCCTGGTCAATGCATTAAGTTGTAAAATGGTCGGTTTTATAGCTGACCAACTGACCCAACTGACCAATCTGTAGAACATCCCCAAGCCTTAAACTTGAAGCCCGAACATGCACAAACAGGGTGAGGGGTTTTGCTTAAAAACATACACTAAATCATCAATGAGGGTGGAAATCTGAGGGCACTATAGCACACATGGGAATCTTAAGACCTGAGTCATTTATACTTGAAACAAACTACTCTGATTTGTTGTGTGATGCTGTTTGACAATTCATAAAGCAGTTTGTTTCACACAGTTAAAGTCCACACAGTAATATTAGCTACAGTCATCAGCACCTACTACAGGCTGTATGAGATGTGTTCTGTTGTACTGTTGTAACATCACTGACCTACATCATAGACTCTTTGAAGACCATGAGATGGATAAATGTGGAGCTGGGAGAGGACCAGCAGTTTCTACAGCCAGTTGTGTTTCTGCTAAGACTGACCGCTCAAGACGCCATCCTCCAGAGTTCAGCATTGAATCCAGACCTTCAGAAGGAAGGTAAGATAATCAGTATTGTTAAATTATACTCAAGACTCTGTAGTACAGAAGGAGAAAGATGTAAACTGCTTCTTCAACAGCCCCAAATCCCAACTGAATGTGGCAGCCATTTAAAACCTAAGCCATTCTTTAAACTTAAATTTCTGTTTAAACTTAATGAACTTGAGAACTCAAGCAGACTCAGCAGAAACTAGAATCAACACTTTCCACAGGCTGTATGAGGTGTGCTCTGTTGTTCTTCACAATGTGAGAACGAGCTGTTACTGTTAATGATGTTCTACCTGGAGCACTCAGGCTGTATATGTATGAATGTAATGCTGTTATGTTCAGTATGAACTTCATGTTAACAGTATTTCAGCCTCAGTGGAAACTGAACCTGGATCAAATAGAAACATTCTATAAAGTGCTACACATTCATATTTCCCATCATTAATGCTGCATGAATCATAAATTGATTCTTCCACTGGTTATCATAGTAACACTAAAATGCAAAAGTCTGTTACCTTTATTATTTCTCTGGCCTACAACAATAATACATACAAATGCAATATATAGGTTAGGTTTTTGGTTTTGAGTTCAGGACAGACCTCTGGGACACATAAAAATAGCCTTGTAACTCATGAAGGTAGCTGAAATATCAACAGCTAACAGTCTCAAACTTTAATGATCCAAATACACTAGTGGCAAATCATGCACATCTAAAAAACACAGATTTATATATAAGCCCACACACATTGTGGACTTATTGCCCTGTTTCCCAGCCCATATTAAACTGTGATTGTGTTAAGAGATATAAAAAATTTTGTAAATCTACTTTGTCTCAGGACCATGATGATATTCTTTAGTAATGTAGTACACTTTAGGGCTATCAGTTTTTCAAAAAATTAAGATCTAACAAATTTGTTCGTTTGAATTATTTTGGATGCCCTCCCCCACAAACTCTAGCCTGCTCTCCCAAAACACCACAACACCTCATTATTTTTGTTATTAACTTGCTGATCTGCTCAACTCCTGCTGGCTCACTGGGATGGAAAGCTAGCAGGTGAGTCTGCTGATTTATTGTGTTTGGAGAGTAAGGTGGTTGCCTTTTAAAAGTCAACAATGGTGTAGAATCAAAAACATTTCGACACACTGCTTCTCAGATGTTTTGGTGTTGTGATTGTCTGCTCAGGACAGCTCTACTTGCTACTGTCCTCCATTTTCATAACAAAACAACACTGCATTATTATTGGTTTAGTTTACTGACAGGTCAGTTAGGAATGTAATAGGTGAAGCTGAAAGAGCGCACTCTGCTGGATCACAAGCAAACTACTTCAAAAGAGACTGCAGCCTCTGTAAGTGAATGCTTTGATGGAACATGTTTTTTTTTTTTAACTATTTCTTGATTTTTTTCAGTGACCAGACCTCATCAAACATCCATCAGAATCCAGACACCTTAAAGGTGGGCAGCTGCATTTTAATATTCAACTAATCTACATAATGTATTATTTTTGTACACTATTACACTTTCTTATTCTAGTCGACAAAGTAGTCAGAAGTTCAAATAATGTTTTAACGGTAGGAAATTATGAGCAAATGTGTTACTGGGTGCATGTTGATGAACAATGTGGACTTATCTACTCAATACAGAGCCTTCCAAAAGTAAGTAATATCTTTCTAACGTGTTTCTTTGATGACCTTGACCCAGAAAACATGTAGAGTGGTGTTGCACATCATAGTATCATTGCAGTGACATTGTAAATCTGTTATGATGTACACCTACCTAGAGAATAGGATATTGTTAGAAAAAGATAGCTAACCATTCATGGTCTCTCTCAGGTGTTAAAGCAAGAAGATGAACAGGAGGATGTACATGAAACAAGGAATGAAGCAAACGAAGCAGCTCTGAAGATTGCCCTCCATGTCTTGAGGACTATGAATGAGGAAGAACATGCTCAAACACTTGAGCAAAGTAAGAGACTGCATTTTGTCTTGTTATTTGTCAAGGGAACTCACCCTATCTGCCCCCTGACTTTCAGTGACACTGTTCATTACAGCAAATCATAAAAAACTTTAATGATGTCTGAACTCTGGCAATGTCAAGATGAGCCTGACAAACATCTTTAATGTCATAAAATGGCCAGCCTATGGAGGGTAAACTGTTTTGATTTAGGTAGCAACATCATCTTTACTCTGTTTGCACCAATAAAATTAAATCAAATTGTACATTTCTGCGGCCCCCACCATGTGAAGAATGCAATCAGTGTTAGAACTTCATCAGAACTGATTGTAAGGGGTAATGAGGGATAATTTTACTTGTTGATAATGTTAGATATTTCTGTGCCATTAGGTCATTCTGGAGAACTCGTCGTGTACCAGCGGACACTAAAATCTTTCCTGAAGAAGAAAAATAAGTACTTGTTCCAAGAGAAAAGTTCACAATGGCCAGTGCCACTCAAACAGATTTATACTACGCTCTATCTGATAGAAGGCGACAGTGGAAATGTCAACAGTGAACATGAAGTGAGACAAATTGAGATAGCCTTTAACAAACGGAAGTCTGTGGAAATTCTGATCAGTTGTGAGGATATCTTCAAGCCCTTACCGAAACTAAACAAACCAAGAGTGGTGCTCACCAAGGGAATAGCAGGCATCGGCAAAACCGTGTTGTCCCAGAAGTTCATGCTGGACTGGTCAGAGGAGAAGGCCAATCAAGACATCCAGCTCCTGTTTTCACTTCCTTTTAGGGAGTTGAATTTGCTTAGAAATGAAAAAAGAAGTTTGATGGAGCTTCTGTATGACTTTGATCCAGACCTGAAAGTATCTGGAATCAAAGACCTGAAGGCGTACAAAGTCCTGTTTGTATTGGACGGTCTTGATGAATGCAGACTCCGTCTGGATTTTGAGGGAAATGAGAGATGTTGTGATGCTACACAGTCTGCCCCAGTGGAGGTGCTGCTGACAAACCTCATTGCAGGTAATCTGCTACCAGAAGCTTATCTGTGGATAACAACCCGACCTGCTGCAGCCAGCTGTGTCCCTTCACAGTATGTTGACCGGGTGACTGAGATACTAGGCTTCAACAACCTACAGAAAGAGCAGTATTTCCACAAGAAAATTGAGGATGAAAACTTGGCCAAAAGAGTCATCGCAAATATAAGGTCTACCAGAAGTCTCTACATCATGTGTCATGTGCCAGTGTTTTGCTGGATTTCCTCTATTGTCCTGGGAGAAATGTGCGCCAAAGCAGGAGTAGGAAAGATGCCAAAGACTTTGACTCAGATGTACATCCACTTTTTGGCACATCAGACCACAAAGATGCGTGTCAAGTACTCTGAGGAGCAAGAACTGGACTCCCAGGGGAATAACAAGGTGATTATGTCACTTGGGAAGTTGGCCTTCCAGCAGCTGGACAAAGGTAACCTGATCTTCTATGAGGAGGATCTCAGAGAATGTGGCATTGATGTCCAAGAAGCATCTGTCTACTCTGGATTGTGCACTCAAGTCTTTAGGGAAGAGTCCTGCATGCAGCAGAAAGTCTTCTGCTTTGTACATCTGTTTGTCCAAGAGTTTCTTGCAGCTTTGTACGTTAATGTTATGTACAAGGTCAATGGTGAAAACCTGATGACCAAAGAACCTGAACCATTGGCCAAAACAAAGCCTGTATCTGAGCTTTTCAATAAAGCTGCAGTGGGACAGAGCTTTAAAGCGACAACGGTCACCTGGATCTCTCTTCCCTGTGTTTCTCCCTCGACTGTCTCTGAGTCCAATCGATCTGCTCAGAGGCCTGAAGATTCAGGTAGAAACCTGCGACTCCCCAAAGTCATTTGGAAACCATCGAGTACATACATAAAGGAGAAAAATAAGTCAGACTTTCAAGCGCGGAGAGGTACATCAATCTCTTCCACTGTCTGAATGAGCAACCACTACCTCTGGTGGAAGAGATCCTGAGCTACTTGGAGTCAGACCAAGACTCCAGTGATGACGAGCTCTGCAGCTCAGTAAGCAGCTCTGGTCTTGTGTTGACCTCACCAGAGAAACCAGAAGAGATCCACCAAGAAATACCCAGAACAGAAGAGGAATTTGCGTCTTACCAGCCATCAAAGCATCTAGGACAGCAATGCAAGTATCTTTTATCATTTTGTCTCTATTCTGATATTTATCACAGGATGTCTTCAACCCACTCATCATAGATTTCTAACAACAAATGTGTACTTTTCTATTCATCAGGTTGAATGATTGTAATCACTGCAAACTGCTGTGAGGAGTTGTCCTCCACTGTCTTCAGTTCATGCTCCAGTGAGCTGAATCATTTAAACTTAAGCGACAACAACATAAAAGACTGGAATCGAAGTTTCTCTGCAAAGGACTCAAGAGTCCACATTGCAGACTGAAGACGCTTGAGGTGAGTCAATGCTGAAGCTGATAGCAATTGCCAGACAGACTATGTGCTCTAATTAATGGTTTAAGAAATTGTGAGTTTGGCCAACTAACATCATCACACGCTCTTGGTGGATTACACTGTAATGTTAACGCCTGTATTTCTGCATTTCACAGTTTACCTTGTTGCAACAAGAGATAAATACACCAAGCACCTCAATCTGAATTCTACTAAGATTTGATAATAAAAACAAGAGAAACTAAAAAGTAATGAGTGAGTAATTGACCTTGCCGCATTTGATGCATTCTTCAGATTAAGATTCTTTATTTTATTTTACTTTCATTTTCCTTGGCATTTGTATTTCTTAGTTTGTGGTATAAAGTACACCAGCATTTGACATCAAGACTTCAGTATCTCTAATTTTAAGGTATCACTTTGTCCTTGTTTGTCCCTTCAGGCTCAACAGATGCAGTCTCACCTCGAGATGCTGTAAAGATCTGGCTTCAGTTCTGAGCTGTCCCTCAATACCTTGAAGAGTTGGACCTGAGTGACAAATGACATTGAAGACTCAGGAGTGGAGCTGTTTCACCGGACTGGGACATGTGTGCTGTAAACTGAAACCCTATGTTAATCTACTGATGCAAGCCACAGTTACAGTGAAGGGTGGCCTCTTTACTGTTTCAGATCCTGAGGATAAAAACAGCCACTCATTTAATGGTTATTCTATCATTCTGTCACAGGTTGTCATTCTGTAGCATCACAGAGAAAGGTTGTGGCTTGGCCTCAGCAGTGAAGTCCAACCTTCCTCCCACCTGGGAAGAGGTGGACCTGAGCCACAATCACCTTGGAAAGTCTGGAGTGACGCCTATCTCCGAAGCTCTGGTGGAAGGAATGAATTTACTAAACTCGGTGAACAGTGATTTTAATCTGTTGAGAAGTCTTGCATCAGATTAAGTTCTTTAGGGTCAACATGATCCAGACTGACTGCATGTTTGATCTCTTTTCACAGTCGGCCACAATACAGAACACCTGGTACTCAAACCAGGACTGAAGCGATGTAAGTTGTGAATTTTTAGCAAAATCAGAGTGAGAAATTGATAGTACCTTCCTTTGTTGATGGTTTTGAAAATGTAAAGTGGACATTCATATTGTGGGCTTCGACGACCACAAGCAATAATTACTGCAATGAGGGTATCCTATCTTTTAAATACACTGGTTTAAGCAATGAATCCGATGATTATTAGATCCAGGTTTGATTTTCCTGGTGTATAGACACCTGTTATTATACGGTATAACTCCTTGTTCTCTTCCTGCCACAGGCGCATGTGAGCTCACAGTAAATCTCAACACAGTTCACAAACTCCTGGAAATCCTCGATGGACGAAAAGTTACCCAGGGCAGGCAAACAGCCATACCTGATCACCTGACAGGTTTGACTACTGGACCCAGGTCACTGTTCCTTGGAGCCTGGACAGCGATATTACTGGGAGGTGGGTGGAAGACACTGGGCCGGGATCGGAGTGACAGCCTATAAAAGTATATCAATCGCCAAAGGGCGGATAATGGCTGTAAGCGATTGGATCTAATAAAGTCTCTTTGGAGTATCCACTGTTGCATGATCATGGCTATCGGCTTATCATAACTACCAAGGCATACGTCCCCAGGTCCCTGTGCTGGTTGTCGCCAGACTAGCGTTAATATCTGGACTGGGAAGGCGTCCTGTATCTTTCTACAAGAGTCTCCTGAGGTCACTGGCACACCTTCACCTTAGGTCTCAGATTCACTGGACCTCTTTTATCCAGTTTCCAGGGTGTGGGGCAAAGACCACGCACTCACTGGGGCTGTATCAGATGATAATCTGCCTCAAAGGAAAGGCGCAGCAATTCAAGGCCGTCCAACAACAAATCGTGCTCTATTCTGGAGAGCAGCTTAAAACCATTTAAACCAAGATGTTTTTAATTATTATTTTATAATTATTTTTTGTACATTTGTACTTTATCAGATACATTATAGTAGGGGAGATGGGAAATGATAGTAAAGAGCAGGAAAGACATACAGTGAAGGAGGAGGTCTGTCTGGAGTGGAAGTCAGGCCAGGACCAGTTACTCAGGCATGCCTCAATACTGGTAACTGTCGACCTAACCTATTGGGTCAGTAGGTTTGATTTTAAAAGTTAAACATCCTAATAACTTGCATTTATCTAGGATTGAACAGATGCTTTGAGGCCTCAGAAACTACTGTGGTAATCAGTGTCAATCTACAATATTATATATGCATTAGCTAAATATTCAGAATATTATGTAATAGAATGTATTAATCATTGTTTGTGGTATTGTATAATTTATATAATTATTGTTTTAAGTTTTATAGAACTTTTAACAATAAAACATAAACAATATATTTTTGGTTGTTTTAAAAGATCTAAACACAAAAAACTAAATACAAAAAAAAAAACCCCACAAAGTTTTAGGTGCAATTCACAATCATGCAGTAGTAAATTTAGTTAATCACTGGTATAATTCTGTCTTTCAGATTACTGAG
>BRZM01002181.1:36604-74169 GCA_033238685.1 Lates japonicus
TCCTGTTCAACGACTGTTTCGTTGGTGCATTTGATGGCGCGATGTTCCCTGAAGAACACAAACAGAACAAAACATATATAAAAACCCACAACCTAACTGATCCAACTAATCCTTGATTCTCATCAGATATCAAACAGTCCAAAGTCCCAAACACCACGCTCAAGAAACTGGAACCAATAAACGCTTAGTCTTTTTCACTGAGAAAGTGACACAATCAAAAAACAGTCAATGATTATTTCTTTTTATCAGTTAATCAGTTGTTTCCAGGTCCAAATACAACACTGTTCAGCAGCGAGTATTTCTCCAAAGGACGACTGCTAAACAGTCAGTTCTTCATCCTTCAAACTGGGTTAATCTACCAGAGAGATTGAAACACTGAAGAAAACTGGTTTAATCTTCAACATGCTCATAAAGTGAACTTTATGCACTTGGCAATACCAAGAATCATCTATTTGTCTCTGATTTATTTTCACTTGTTGGCTCAGTCTTTGGTTTGTGATTCTTGCCGCAGCCAACATGCATCCTTACTGAGATGCCAAGGGCAATAAAAAAAGTGACATCTCTTCCGGTGCCGCTGTAGCTTTTAGACAGTAACTTAATGAGAGATGAGGAAAAGCTTTGAGGGCTGTAGAGGTTATTATGAGGAAAACAACATCTGCTTCTTCACATTCAGTCTGAATAAAATCTCTTGAAAAAAGACTGATAACACAACGAATTTTGTAGTATCCAGTCTTTGTAAAACCTGCAGGTTTCCTATCTCGGGTCATTAGGAGTCAGAAGTTAGAGCCTCTGGAGACAGACACGTAAAAGACTCAATTAGGAATAATAATAGAATCAAATAACGTAATGTTTACGAGCGAGTACATCATGGAGACACAAGGAAGAAAACATGTTCATTTTAAAGTCAGGAGAGGAAGCAGTCGAGGATATTGGTGGCTTTACAACGTGGGTCAACATGATGTGACTGTCACAGTGGCCATGTTTGATTTAAGATATCACTACTATGTTGAATTGGCCAACCCCAGCATGTGATTTTTTGAATATTGTGTAACTCAGTTGTGTGTAAAGTTAGTTAAATGTGTGTTTGTGTTCTGGACCAGTGACAGCTGATCCTGCTGCCAGCAGCACTTTTGTTCAGGTTGCCCATCTGGATGTTGTCCCAGGAAATCCTCCACAGCTGAGCCACCAGCTCCTCTTAGCTTCATCCCTCCTGCAGAGATTAAACAGACGAGGTTAAGCAATATATCTGTTCACATTTAATTTTTTAACTGTGTCGTACTATTATCTATTAATGACGGTTGAACATTGTAACAATACCGGACATTAGAGATAATAAATAATTACATATCATTGTATCGTGACAGAGGAAGCCTCTGTTATATTTACAAAATGTTCAAAACAACAGCTTTATAACCCAGTTTCGGTAATATTCACCATGACAGAGTCACACTGTCATTTCCTCACCCAGATGAAGACGGGCATGGTGAGGGTCATGATGAAGATGAAGAAGACATGGAAACCATCTGGTGGATGGTGATGGTTTCTGGACAGGAGAGGAGAGGAGTGAGCTGTTTAATAACAAATCTAAACTCGGTGAGTCACATGACTGAATCAAACTTGTTCCACTGACTGGCGAGGTGATAAGGTCACTCTTGAAGCCGCAGACTGGAACATCAGGAGGAACTCCACCCGCCAGTGCAGTTGTTCCAGGTATGGGCTGGGCTGCTCCCCTCTGAGCTGCTGTAAACCAGAAATCATCTGGAATAAAAAATGGAAGCACAGACCCCCAGATCAGACGCCCATACAAAAATCAGCTCAATAGTCCCCTATGCCCTGCAGAATCTCCTGTGTCAAAACGTGTTCGCTAGATAACTTCCAATTAGTTTTAGTTATTATTTTAGTTTATAAGCGTAAACTTACAGTGGTGATTGATTAATTGACCCCACAATCAGTCGGGTTCAGAGAAGGTACTGGAATCTCTTGATAAAACCAGTTAAGATCTGGGGCTAAACCTGTTCAGGAGCAGCAGATCTGCAGTAAAGAGTTTTCCAGCGACAGTAAATACGATGTCATGTTGTGACGGTGGACTAAATCCCGCCTGAGGTCCCAGAAGACTGCAGTTTACAGGACAGAGATTGAACTTCATGTGGAGACATCGAGACCGACACAGAAACTATTAGAGTATGCAGAGGTCAGATGAGGAGAGAGGAGGAGGAGGAAAGGGATTGAGGAAGGAGAGACAACTGAATGGTGAAGGTCGAATGAGATCCCATCTCTGATACGTATTCTGGCTTCTTTGTTGTAACCTGATGTTGTTTGAACACTGCACTGTGGAATTGTTCATGTTACAGTATTTCCATGATAAAAAAGACTTCACTGGCAGTCATTTGAAGAAAAAAAAGTATATTCCAACAGCAATCCACCCAGCCGTGATAATAAACCCATAGAAAAAGATTAGAACCGTTTGACCTCAGACTGACTCTACGTTAGCTTAAGGTATAATTCATTTAGTTCCAGCCTCCTCACGTTTTTGTCTGTAGTTTTACCTGGAAGGTGCTAGCAGTCAACTTCATGTCCCAGCCAGAGCAAAGTCCGCCTTCTGTCCCCTGCTCGCCCAGGTGACCAGTCCTGTCAACACCTGAGGAACACAAACGAAGATGATGTTTTTATAAGAGAGTTTTGCCTTCACCAGTCACGGCTAGCTCAAATTGGGTTCAGTGAATTAAAGACACGCCTGAACATCATCGTCTCTATCGCTTCCCTTTGTTCAAACCAGAAACGAAGTAAACCAGGTGTTTGTTGGATCGTGGATTCGCGCCTGAAACGGAAAACAAAGCTTGAACTTCTCTGCTCTATTACAGATTCTTTAATGTTAGTGCAACTGTTTTATATTTTCGATACTTTAATCAAGAAATGCATCAAGGATTTTGAGAATCAACACAGGTTGTGTGTAAACTATGTTCAGAAGATACAGTTGAAGAGAACACAGCCTCCAGAGATGTGGAGAGTAACATTTACTTACCAAGTAAAGTACGAGAAGCTCGTGGCAGTTCTTATAAATGTAGGCTGCCATCCTCCCAACAGAACCGGTGACTACCATAGGAGGAGGGATTCCTACCAACAGACTGAATAATAAAGATTTGATCACCATTACAATCAGCTGTTTTACTACGTGCTTCACCACAGAGAGAGAGAGGAGAAGGGGTCAGGGCACCTCTTCTTTTGTGCATGGAAAATGAAAATAGACCTCAGAGGTTAATTACAGCAATCAGCAGCGCGATGCAAGTGGAGGTTGTAAAGACCCAGATGACTGACTCACAGAAACGGAGGAAGCGAGGGATCAGGAAAGGAGGAAATGATTGAAGTCACTGTGGTCACACATGAAGCTCCACAGATCGGCTTAGGGCTTTATTTAAACCAACTTATTAGTCAAATATGCTGAAGATCAATACATTGATAAATTAGTGCTGAATTTAGCACCCCAAAGAAAGGATGTATTCAGATTATACACAGAGAACAAAATCATTAGTCTTCACAGTAGGCAAATAAACAAAACATGTTGAAAATAAAACAAAACGGACTGGATTAAATGCTTGCAATTATATATCATGAAAGGAACAAAGCGAATAAAGTTAAGCATCAGCACACCAAATAAAACTGAGGAGTTGAGGAAAAGCAACCTGAGTTCGGGCTATATTCAGAGGTAAGTGTTTTCAGTGAGCACTGAACCTCTAACCGCCCGCTGTTTCATATTATTTGAACCAATCAGAGGCAGCTGCTGAGCTGGCCAGCCGACCAACTGCGCAAAACAACCCGGCCGACCAATCAGCGCTCGTCTGTCGACGCGGTTGGGCCTCGCTGCCGGTGGTCGTGGACTCAGCGAGAGTGGCTACCGAAAGTCGGAGAGACGAGAGAAAACTGGCAAATCAACGCTTGAACCGGCCGCTGGTCGCCTGGTTTGTTAACACTGTGAGACACTTCAACATTGAAGAAGTTCGACGCCAAACATCGCCCGGAGTTGCTTTTACCGAACGAATCTGTTGCTCGGCGTTTAAATTAGCTAACTAATTAGCATTAGCATTGCCTTTTAGCTAGCTGCTAGCCTTCTTTAATAACAAGTTAACCTTGACTGTTTAGTTTGTTTTATTTGGTGTGTTTGTGTTTCAATGGCATCGGGTCACCAACATGGACGGACAATAACACTGTGATGGTTTGTTTGCAACTCGTAGCTTTGTTGTGTCTCCTTGTGGTTACTTTTCGTGTCTTTGCAGTTTTGTAACCTGCAGACATGATTTGTATCTGTGGTTGTTTTGTATCTCCTCAGTGGTCAACTTTTCATGTCTTCTTTGCATTGTTTAGTGGCCATTGTGTGTCTTTACTCTGTGTGTCTGTTTCTGCTCTTGTGGCTTGCTGTGACTATTTTTGTGTCTGTGTGGTCATTCTGGCGCCTTGTTTTTGTCATTGAGTCCTGTGTTGCCTGATCAGACCTGAAGAAGAGCGGGCAGCGGAGAAACAATGTTCACACGTAGTAACACAAACGATTGTGTCGTCAGCTTAGTTTGTTAGCACTGGAGAGAAACTTCTTACCGAAATATGTGGATACTAAAACAAGCTTTAGGCCTTGTTTTGTCAATATTAGTGAGGCTGGAAGGTAAGCTTTTTTATCAAGCTTAACCAACGCTAGCCGCTAGTATTGCGCCTCCGTTTTAACGCTAGCTTCGGGCTGATTTTTAGTCGTTTACCGCGCGGTGTTGGTGTTTCTGTAACTAAAGCTGCTCTTGACATGAGACGTGTTCAACTTACAGATAATAACACAGTGGTGCGCTGTTTACAACCTTTAAGGAGTGTTGTTGCTGAGCCTGTGAAATTGTGTGCCTTCTGTTCTCGCGGCATCGCTTAAGTGTAACCTTTTGTTCTTCAGCTGCTTTTTGTGTGTCTCGCTGGTTTGTGTCCGTCCCCTGGTCATTTTTGTGTCTTGGGTGGCAGTTTAGTACCTTTGCTGTCATTTTAGGCTTTAATGGCGCTTTGAAATATAACGCTGTCATGATGCTTGTGTCTCCTGTTTTACATGGAAAGTTGGTCGCGATCGTGACTCTTTGTCGTCATGGCGTTGCGCCACAGAGAAGCAGACGGAGACATCATTGTTTATTTGTTAGCACTGGGAGGAAGGTTAATTACTGAGGGAAACTGGATGTTAAACCGAGCTTTTAGAGTTGTTTTTATTGAACACGAGCTAATTCAAGCCAAGTGTCATTCCATGCAGCTTAGCATTGATCAATGTAAGTAGCCCAGTAATACATTAGTATTAGCTCTCCTTTAGTGTTATCCTGTAGCTGTGTTTACATTTTGCTGCTTTTCTCTTGTGTGTGTGGTTGTGTCTCTGTAACCCAGTGTTACTGACAGGAGTTTGCGGGTCTCAATCCAGGACCCAGATGATACCAGTGGCGGGCTGTTTACAGCTCTTGCGTCACTTTACGTCTTTTGGAGTCATTGTTCCAGGTCTCGTGGCCGGTTTGTGGTAGTTTAATGTTGTTAGTTTGTCATAAATGCTGCTATGTTTCTGTTCATGGTGGAAGACAATGGTATTAGCACAAAGTATCAGAGTGAATAGAACATCATGAAAATCCTTAAGCCAACAGTTTACTTTAGTAAAAATGTTAATTAGACGAAGTTAGGTTAGTTAGTTGATCAACAATTAAAATAGAAATTTATGGATTCATCTGTTACCAGTTGGTTCCAGCCCCTCTGAAACATCATCCCATTAATGTTGAATATTTGTGTGTGTTTTGGCAGAAATTGACTGGGGCCAGATCATTCTCCTTTGTATGCATCTTTTATTTCCTCCAGGTGTCACCACTTCATCCATGAAACCAGACCATAGGACCAGGGACCACCTTTTAATCAGGTAATTCAGTAACAGTATTATATCAACTGTCCACTTATTAGAGGGTGTTGACATTAAATGGTTTATGTTGTATATGCAGTTTGATCTGAACTCTGATTAGTTTATAGTTTGTTAAAAGACCTTGCAGGTCCGAAAGACTTTAAATTCAATGTTCCTCAAAATTCAAGACTTAGAAAGCCTAGCATTAACTTTAAACCCCCCCTCAATAATGTTAAGTGGTGTAGTTACAATGTTGGAACATTTCATATGTATTTGATTAAATCCTTTTTCTTTATTTCTCCTAGGTGTCACTTTACTTCATCCAATAAGTCCAGAGACCAGACCAGATGAGACCTGAACAGAGAGTCCTCCAGGTAATTCAGAACAACCTCACACTCCGTCAAACAGATGTTACTGACATTTTCCTATCAGCACTTTGACATTAAGTCATTTAGTCATTGATCCAGTTCGTCAACTTAATTCATTATCAACTGTAAATAACTGACAAGTCTATAACTTATCAAACATAGAATTAACTCATTAATGATTATTTACATAGTTCAGGTAGAAACAGGAAAAGAAAATTGAATAGAAATATCTAATACGAGAGAATAATATTACAAAATTGATGACTGTAACGTTTTTAACAGGAGAACTGTTTTATTTTAGTTGATGATCAGCTCTGCCCTGCTACAATTATCAGCTTTAATTGTCATATTTGGGAAAATTCTGGTTTAAATAAATGTGTTTTTCAGGTGAACGCATTAGAAACAGCTGGATCCCACTTTGGAGGTGAAGGTAAGATAAGAATTTATTTCTTTTTAAAAACACATCAGGAACAAAACAGTCTCAAACTTTTACACAACAGTTGATTTAAAATCTATACTTAATTTAAATGTATAAATTCTAATACTTTGTTGCTACCATAGGCTTGTTGAAAATGCAGATATCTACAAATCAGTGGTTTGTTTTTTCTTCTGAAGCTTAAATAGTCCTGATGTATTATAAATATAATTAGGAGAGCAGGGAAAAGACCAATACTTCAAAACATTTGAGAGATAATTATCTTCTATTCTTTACCTCCCATTTATATAATACTGCGTTTGTTTATATTTAATGTCGGGACCTGGAACTTGCAGAAAGAAAAGAAAACCACTGATTTGGAGAAAATAGTTGGTTAATTTTTATCAGAAACGTAATTAAATATCCAGAAGGAATTAAAGACAATTCAGAGTAGGAGAATCAGTTTGCGTTGGTTAATACGTTGTTGTGGCCCTGCAGGAGAGTGAGACGACGCAGCAGGTGAAGGTCTGGACCTGAAGAGGATGAAAGAAAACAACAGTTATGGAGCTGACACAGACTGATGCAAGAAGTGTTTGTTTATTCACTGTTTCTTAACAGTGTGATGGGGAAGCTGATTACATTATTGTTTTTTAAGACGTAAAGGCTTGCTCCGGCCGGGCACTGGAACAGCTATCTTTGATGTTATGATTTTCCCCAAAGAGCAGCTTAACTGGTTTAAAATCAAGATTGTTCATTTTTGTGATTCAGTGTACTACTTTTCAGTCTTTGACAGTTTGAATCATCACCAGAGTTTCAGGTGCTATTCGGTGAGTTTCGCTGCCGCTGGATGCTCTGAGCCGTAGCAATCAGAAATAACAGAGTTGAACTGTCAGCTGACAGAGACATGAAATTTTTCAGAAGCAGTCAGTGTTAGTTTATTGTTTTCAGTCTGACTCTCATTATCTCTGCTGCAGTTTGACTCTACACATTTAAGGGTTTTATACCAATTCTTTTTCCAGTGACATAGTGAAAAAATATTAATAGTAATTAAAATGGATTATGTTATTGCAGCTGACATAATGACAGAGTTGGACTGAAAACAATAAACTAACACTGACCTTCTGGAAATGTTTTCATGTCTCTTCTCTCTGTCTGCTGATGGTTCAACTCTGAGTCCTGAAGACAAAAATCAGAAACAACAAACATCAGAAACGTTGAACTCACCGAACCAAAAGCACAGAGGGTTTCTGGGTATTTAAATTCAAACTGTCAAAGACTCAAAAAGTAAAATACACTGAATCCACAAAGAAACCAGTGTCTTGAGTTACAAACTTCAGTTGAAGAATCTTTTGGAGGAAAATCATAACAGTGTAAAGATGTTAAACATTTCTAGTCACAGTTTTATATCTCTATGAACCAAGCGAATGTAACTGTTGATGAGCACGAGGACAACTACATCACACTGTTTTATAAATCAGTGAGTAAAACAAAGCACCTCCTGGTGGTCAAATGTCTGTCATTATCTTTACTGTGGTTTGTCAAATATTGTAACATAAATTAATAAATTTCATTTTAAATGTTTGAGCTGAGTTTCTCATTTTCACATTAATTATGGTTTATATTAAGGTTGTACACTAATTTTTAAACCTGGAAGCATTTAAAAGTTTTAAAGTATAGTACGAAAAAGTCATAGTATAGTAAGGCGACAAAAATGTGATACTACAGTCAGGTGTTCAAAATGTGATGAAAATGTCATAGTATTGTAAGGCATTAAAAATGTGACGAAAATGTCATACTATAATGAGGTGTCAAAAATGTGATGAAAAAGTCATACTATAGTCAGGTGTTGAAAATGTGACGAAAAAGTCATATAATGAAGGTGTTGAAAAAAGGATAAAAAATGTCATACTATAGTCAGGCTCTAAAAATGTGTTGAAAAAGTCATACTATAGTCAGGCTCTAAAAATGTGACGAAAAAGTCATAGTATTGTAAGTGTCAAAAATGTGACGAAAAAGTCATAGTATAGTAAGGCGACAAAAATGTGATAAAAATGTCCTGAAGTATAGTCAGGTGTTCAAAATGTGATGAAAATGTCATACTATAATGAAGTGTTGAGAAAATGGGATAAAATGTCATATTACTATAGTCAGGCTCTAAAAATGTGTCATACTATAATGAGTTGTCAAAAATGTGATGAAAAAGTCATAGTATAGTAAGGCATTAAAAATGTGATGAAAATGTCATACTATAATGAGGTGTTGAAAAAAGGATAAAAATGTCAGGCTCTAAAAATGTGTTGAAAAAGTCATACTATAGTCAGGCTCTAAAAATGTGATGAAAAAGTCATAGTATAGAAAGGCGACAAAAATGTCATAGTATAGTCAGGCTCTAAAAATGTGATGAAAAAGTCATAGTATAGTAAGGCATTAAAAATGTGACGAAAAAGTCGTAGTATAGTAAGGCGACAAAAATGTGATACTACAGTCAGGTGTTGAAAATGTGTTGAAAAAGTCATAGTATAGTAAAGCTCTAAAAATGTGACGAAAAAGTCATAGTATTGTAAGTGTCAAAAATGTGATGAAAAAGTCATAGTATAGTAGGGCGACAAAAATGTGATACTACAGTCAGGTGTTGAAAATGGGATAAAAATGTCATAGTATAGTCAGGCTCTAAAAATGTGATGAAAAAGTCATACTATAGTCAGGTGTTGAAAATGTGATGAAAAAATCATACTATAATGAGGTGTCAAAAATGTGATGAAAAAGTCATACTATAGTCAGGTGTTGAAAATGTGACGAAAAAGTCATATAATGAGGTGTTGAAAAAAGGATAAAAATGTCATACTATAGTCAGGCTCTAAAAATGTGTTGAAAAAGTCATACTATAGTCAGGCTCTAAAAATGTGATGAAAAAGTCATAGTATTGTAAGTGTCAAAATGTGATGAAAAAGTCATAGTATAGTAAGGCGACAAAAATGTGATAAAAATGTCATAGTATAGTCAGGTGTTCAAAATGTGATGAAAATGTCATACTATAATGAGGAGTTGAAAATGGGATAAAAATGTCATACTATAGTCGGGCTCTAAAAATGTGACGAAAAAGTCATAGTATAGTAAGGCATTAAAAATGTGACGAAAATGTCATACTATAATGAGGTGTCAAAAATGTGATGAAAAAGTCATAGTATAGTAAGGCATTAGAAATGGGATAAAAATGTCATAGTATAGTCAGGCTCTAAAAATGTGACGAAAAAGTCATACTATAGTCAGGTGTTGAAAATGTGACGAAAAAGTCATACTATAATGAGGTGTCAAAAATGTGATGAAAAAGTCATACTATAGTCAGGTGTTGAAAATGTGACGAAAAAGTCATATAATGAGGTGTTGAAAAAAGGATAAAAATGTCATACTATAGTCAGGCTCTAAAAATGTGTTGAAAAAGTCATACTATAGTCAGGCTCTAAAAATGTGACGAAAAAGTCATAGTATTGTAAGTGTCAAAAATGTGAAAAGTCATAGTATAGTAAGGCGACAAAAATGTGATAAAAATGTCATAGTATAGTCAGGTGTTCAAAATGTGATGAAAATGTCATACTATAATGAGGTGTTGAAAATGGGATAAAAATGTCATACTATAGTCAGGCTCTAAAAATGTGTTGAAAAAGTCATAGTATAGTAAAGCTCTAAAAATGTGACGAAAAAGTCATAGTATTGTAAGTGTCAAAAATGTGATGAAAAAGTCATAGTATAGTAAGGCGACAAAAATGTGATACTACAGTCAGGTGTTGAAAATGGGATAAAAATGTCATAGTATAGTCAGGCTCTAAAAATGTGACGAAAAAGTCATACTATAGTCAGGTGTTGAAAATGTGACGAAAAAGTCATAGTATAGTTAAGCTCTAAAAATGTGATGAAAAAGTCATAGTATTGTAAGTGTCAAAAATGTGATGAAAAAGTCATAGTATATTAGGCGACAAAAATGGCAATTACAGTCAGGTGTTGAAAATGGAGTAAAAAATGTGTATAGTCGGGCTCTAAAAATGTGATGAAAAAGTCATACTATAGTCAGGTGTTGAAAATGTGATGAAAAAGTCATACTATAATGAGGTGTCAAAAATGTGATGAAAAAGTCATACTATAGTCAGGTGTTGAAAATGTGACGAAAAAGTCATATAATGAGTGTTGAAAAAGGATAAAAATGTCATACCTGCATTAGGCTCTAAAGTGTTGAAAAAAGTCATACTATAGTCAGGCTCTAAAAATGTGATGAAAAAGTCATAGTATTGTAAGTGTCAAAAATGTGACGAAAAAGTCATAGTATAGTAAGGCGACAAAAATGTGATAAAAATGTCATAGTATAGTCAGGTGTTCAAAATGTGATGAAAATGTCATACTATAATGAGGTGTTGAAAATGGGATAAAAATGTCATACAGGCTCTAAAAATGTGACGAAAAAGTCATAGTATAGTAAGGCATTAAAAATGTGACGAAAATGTCATACTATAATGAAATTATCAAAAATGTGTGAAAAAGTCATAGTATAGTAGGGCATTAAAAATGGGATAAAAATGTCATAGTATAGTCAGGCTCTAAAAATGTGACGAAAAAGTCATACTATAGTCAGGTGTTGAAAATGTCTGATGAAAAAGTCATACTATAATGAGGTGTCAAAAATGTGATGAAAAAGTCATACTATAGTCAGGTGTTGAAAATGTGACGAAAAAGTCATATAATGAGGTGTTGAAAAAAGGATAAAAATGTCATACTATAGTCAGGCTCTAAAAATGTGTTGAAAAAGTCATACTATAGTCAGGCTCTAAAAATGTGATGAAAAAGTCATAGTATTGTAAGTGTCAAAAATGTGACGAAAAAGTCATAGTATAGTAAGGCGACAAAAATGTGATAAAAATGTCATAGTATAGTCAGGTGTTCAAAATGTGATGAAAATGTCATACTATAATGAGGTGTTGAAAATGGGATAAAAATGTCATACTATAGTCAGGCTCTAAAAATGTGTTGAAAAAGTCATAGTATAGTAAAGCGTCAAAAATGTCGAAAAGTATATTGTAGGTGTAAAAATGTGATGAAAAAGTCATAGTATAGTAAGGCGACAAAAATGTGATACTACAGTCAGGTGTTGAAAATGGGATAAAAATGTCATAGTATAGTCAGGCTCTAAAAATGTGACGAAAAAGTCATACTATAGTCAGGTGTTGAAAAAAGGATAAAAATGTCATACTATAGTCAGGCTCTAAAAATGTGTTGAAAAAGTCATACTATAGTAGGGTGACAAAATGGTAGTATAATATAGTCAGGTATTCAAAATGTGACAAAAAAGTCATACTATAATGAGGTGTCGAAAATGGGATAAAAATGTCATAGTATACTCAAGTGTTGAAAATGGGATAAAAATGCCATAGTATAGTAAGGCATTAAAAATGTGACGAAAAAGTCATAGTATAGTAAGGCGACAAAAGTGTGATAAAAATGTCATACTATAGTCAGGTGTTGAAAATGTGACGAAAAAGTCATAGTATAGTAAGGAGTCAAAAATGTGATGAAAAAGTCATAGTATACTCAGGTGTTGAAAATGGGATAAAAATGTCATAGTATAGTGAGGCTCTAAAAATGTGACGCAAAAGTCATAGTATAGTAAGGCGACAAAAATGTGATACTACAGTCAGGTGTTGGTAGGATAAAAATGTCATAGTATGGTCAGGCTCTAAATGTGTGAAAGAATCATACTATAGTCAGGTGAAAATGTGATGAAAATGTCATAGTATAGTCAGGCGCTCAAAATGTGATGAAAATGTCATACTATAGTCAGGCGCTCAAAATGTGTTGAAAAAGTCATAGTATAGTCAGGTGTTGAAAATGGGATAAAAAAGTCACAGTATAGTAAGGTGCTCAAAATGTGACAAAAAGTTATAGTATAGTAAAACTCTATCTGTCTTTTTTCTCTAAAATCTGTTAAAATTTGAACTAAGTTTGGTTGGAAAAGCTAAAATGTAGAAAAATGAACTGACCGTTGTAACATCGTTTCCAGCTCTCAGGCTCAGATTCACCTCATCTGTCTCAGCAGCGTGGCAACTAAAATTCACAGAGAAAACAACATGTAAACAACATGTAAACAAAGACTGAGGAGGTTTGTTTGATTGAACTGACTCAGACAGGTGTTTTTTACCTGACATGCCTTCATCAGAGGTGTTCCTGAAAATTCCTGTCAGCTGATTTCTGTGGACGTGGTCATCGTACCTGTTACCATTGAGATCAGCTGACAGGAAGCTTCGGTGACACCTGTGATGAAGAAGTAGCGTGAAGATGATGAAGTGTGTGTTACGTGTCAGAGTGTTGTCTATGGTCTCAGATTCTGCAGCTTCTCTTATAAGAACAGTTGATTCACCTGGTGGATCCTGAACGTCTCAGGCTCATGAAGATCCACCGAGGCCTCTGAACCTTCTCTGAGTCTGTGCTGATGGTCTCTGGACTTCATCCTGTCCTCTCCTCTGATAACACTGCAGCAGCTCAGTCTACAGACACAAACACAACAACAAACCATTATTAAACACCTGTAACTGTAAGGTTGTGTTGTAGTCATGAAACACACAGACAGGGTGGTTTTATTCTGAAAAAAAATTATTGTAAATAATTGTATCAAAATTCAAATACACTAAAATTCAGCTTATATAATAGTAAGTATATAAGTATTAGGAGCTGATCTGTATTTGCTCTGTGGCTTGATCCTTCCTCACTAGTTACTGTTGCTACGACAGCAAGTGACAACAGGCGTTAGCATATCTTACCTAGCTTAGCTACATCGTCCGGCCAACAACAACATCCAATAAAATTACAGTTTGGCAATTTTAAATAAAATTCACAACTACCACCGACTGCCACAGTTACTGTGTTGACACAGCTCAGATGATCAAGGTTAGAAAAATAACGGCTTCAACCCCTGAGGAGCTACGTTAGCATCAGCTTGTTAGCATCCTTCAAACAATACAGAGAATGTTGTATTCTGGGTAGTCGCCGCCCTGTTGTTGTTCACGCAGAACCAAAACATAAACTGACAACAATGCTCACGTTCCCCGACATTTTCTCACACCTGGTTCGTGGTGTGAAAAAAATCAGAAATGCATTCAATTGGATGGAGTATCTATAAGATACAAAATAAAGTGCAGACTGTTTATAAAATAAAACATGGCTCCAAATGAGCGGTGCAATAGAAATTCCCTGCATGCCACCGAAACTCTACTGCAGCAGGTTTGAGCCCAAATGACAGACTACTGAAAATAACACTAAAAATGTACTAAATTAGTCTTGTGTAGCACATCTGTGTTTGTTGACGTGTACTTCACTTATTTTAAAATACCATTTCAAAATAAGATAAATGCAATGATTTTTCTCCAACAATCTTTGTTGATGCAGTGACTCTAAACCAATGCTGAGCTGTGTTACTACGCTGGAAAACTAGAAGTCAACTGTTTTGTATTTTAGTGCATCTTCCATTTTATATGAACATTTTAAAACAGGAATAAGCGTTTTCTTTTACCGATAGTCCTGTAATTCAATGACTCCAGACCAACGCCCAGGTGCATTACTACACTTGACAACTGAGTCACGACTCTTTGTTTTGTATTTTAATCCGTCTTCTATTTTATAACAAAACTTTTAAGGAAATATCACTTTTTTTCAATAGATTCCAACAGATGTTGTGACTGCAGAGCCAACACTGGGTGAAACTCTGTAAGAGGACGCTGCTGGATCCGGATTTAATGTGACCGTCCAACCTAAACTGTTAGCTAGCCTTAGCTTTCTTCGCTACATGTTCCTTTTCAGTTACTGGAGTACACATGTCAACACAGCAGAGGAAAAAAAAACTACATTTAACCTTATAGTGTCATAAGTAACAGTTAGAGACATAATAAAGCCACATTACTCACCTTACCTTTAACGAGGCGGTCACTGCACACCTGCGGAATATCCCCCTCCGCTTCTCCGACCGCAGATGAAGGCTAAACCGTTTCTCTCGGCGTTTTTCCGGTCACTTTCTTGCATGTTCTCCGTCAAAAACAACATCATCGGTAAGACTCGATAAAAAAAACTTCCCGTGGCTTCTCGGTTTGACTGATATGAAAAACTATACGCGAACCACACACATTTCGGGAGCGTGTGTCGCCGTCATCCATTAAGCAGAAAATGGCGGACCATCACTTCCGGGTCTACAGCCCACTGACTGTGCCGACGTCAGACGCAAACAAACGACTGTCCAATCACAAACAAGAAACGTTGTCTCACCGTTTCCCCAATCTGAAATGTAAAGTGCGGCCAAATGAGCTCATCAAATATATCCGTCTCTCTGTGGAAAAACCTGCACAGCTGTTCTGAGTGTTCCCCTCAACATGTCAGACTGTTCTGTAAACCCACACACAAATATATGTTATGCTTAAAAAAGTTAGGCTACACACAAGTTTACATTAGCAGTAATTTTATAAAAGAATGAAAATATCTAGAGTGATGTGTTCAGGTGTACGGGTGGAAGAGAGAGATCACATTTTTATTTCTTCTTTTTTTAATCAGAGACTGAGCATTAAAAAAAAAAAAACATGGGCCACTATGTTACCAGGAGTTCTTTTCCAATAACAAAACTCTATTTACAGCTTTCTATATAGAAATCTGTACCAACATATTATACTGTACGAGTTACAGAATTATTGTTGTTGCTAATTATTGTTATATGGAGTAAGAAACACATTAAACACACTCACAGTGAACAGGAACGTTTGCAGGTGAAGACAGCAGATCAACACATGAAGTCGCTGCAGGTTAATATTCACATTCACACTAAAAATAACTGAAAAACAGCTGCCTGAAAAAATAAATACACACAAACGCATGTGGAAGTAAAATGTAAATGTATGAAAATGTTTAAAGGTAATGTCCAAAATACTGGATCTGTAGGACTGGCATTTTAAAAACACATATTTGTACTTTTTTCCTTCCGAAACGAGACAAAACGATGAATAAATATTTGTATAAAACACCTTATTGTGCTCTGTGTAATGTCATATTTAAATTCAGAATTCATTCAAACATTCTCAAGGATCAGATTAAAATATATAAAAGATAATTTGTCTTGTGTCAGCTCCACAGTCCAAAACTCAAAGAAGGTTCAAATTACTGTTTTTAGCTGGTGGTCTGTGAAGGCACCACACCGTGAATTCAATGACGCATTTTTTGATTTAACATGTATTATTTATTATTTGTGAATAAAGGGGACGCGCCTGCTGCAGAAACATCAGAGCACTGAGAGTTTACTACAATAGAACCACGTGATGCTGTTAACATTAACCTGAGTGAGTTTTATGTGTTCCTGAAAGTGATGACTGGCTTTCCAGGAATGTGGGAGTGTTTGTCTTTGGGTTTTGTGTGTGTGAAGGTTAACATTTACAACAACAGAAAAAATAAATCATTGATCTGAATCACTGACTTCTGCTTTGTGAAAAAAACACAGGAACAAACCAGAATAAAACTCTGACATCAAAGTATCTGAACCTGATGTACGGGATCAAATTAGGGTCAAGACCAGTTTTGACCTTGTCTTTACACCTGAATCTGACTGAACGATACCATCCAATCACAAAGCAGAGTCAGGTCTTCTACACCTTTTATGACCTGCGGTGGAGAAGGAAGCAACAGATTTATTTTACAGGTTTACAAAGGTTGATTTGATTTTACTTTAAAATCTGTACCTTCAGTTCTATATTGCTGAGTTTTAAAAAGAAGATAACAAGCTGCTCAGACTGATTTAGAAACTCCAGGACGAGCACAAATTTACTGTTCAAGCCGAAACATTTTCAGATCTTCTAAGTGTGTATTCAGCTAAGTTCATGTTTGTTTGCATTCACTCACACCTTAGAGCTCTGCAAAGGCCTAAAATGGAGACCTGAACCTGGTCAAGACCTGACCCCACTGAACCCGACTGGAAACAGTATAATGTTTTGACCCTTAGCTCAACCAGAAACACCAATATCTGAACTCTGTCTTCTTTATTCTGTCCACAAGTCTCTGCAAATCTACTTCCAACACATGACGAGCCTGGACGATTCATTTTCCTGACTGATGAATCGACTAGCTGCTTCAGATCTAAGGATTGTTTCCTTGCAGCCTGGATTAATCTCTGAGTTGTAGTTCCTGCTGCTCACCTGAAAACATCCATAAAACTCACTGTTCTCTAAAAACTCCCTGACTCTTTCCCTGTGCTCTCTCACCTCACCTCCCCTGACTTCCAGCGTTAACAGAACAGGACTGAACCTCCTCTCAGAGAACGAACCCTGCGGTGAACAGGTTGAACTGTTCTCAGTCAGTTCGTACAGCGAGGGAACAATCGCAGCAGCTGCACGAACATAAAGAAGCCGTGATGAAAATTGGCTTCAGGCTGCGCTGGAGGAACAAAGCACAGAGGCGGCGTAATGGGCTCTAATTTCAATTTCAGAAAACCTTACGTCAGTTTGTGCTGATTGCTTCAGGCTGATAAAGGTGTAAGAAAAAAACTTGTGTCGTACAGATTTGTAAATAAATAAGAGGCGTTTCACGCTGAGAGATTCATGTTGTGATGAATCAGAAAAGACTGTCACGAGGCACCATCACCAACAAGCCTCCATTAAACAACAAAATGAAGAAACTAAAATAAAGACAAACCAGAGGAGCAGATTTTAGACATCCATGTTCCTCACAGTCTGAAGAACCTGAGTGTTCAGGATGAAGCTCTGCTGGTTTTTCCTCTGTCTGTTTATGACCGAGAGCGACCCATCGATATCAGACAGGAAAGCCAAAGGTGTGTTGTGCTAAAGTATTTTCAGGCCATGAAATTAAATCTAAGTAACGTATAGAAGTATGAAAACATCTAGGTGGATGTGTTCAGGTGTATGGGGGAAGAGTCACACATGGAAAACCTTTAGTGTCTTTTATCAGAAAGTTTTACTGAATGTGTTTTATTTTCCTTCTATACTGACAATTTATATTTTCCTGTAACATCGTTATACTGTCCCTCTGTCTTATGATCAGTCTGTTTTTCTCTTGTTTTTAATTGTTTGTAATTTCCTTTTTCTTTTTGTTAGCCACTTTGCCTCACTATAAAAATCTAAATCTAAATTACATTTTTTAAATATTTTCTTTTTCTAATTATTTTTTATCCTACATACCTTAATTCTATTTTCCATTATATATATATATATTGTATATACATTTTATACTTTATATTTTATGTTATTTTTTCATTTATATTCTCTAATAGTAGTTTATATTCTGTTATTGTATTCGTCACAGTATTTTGTTGGAGCTATGTCTGGCAAAAGAAATTTGAAATCTTATTTTATCTTATTTTAACTTATCTTTAATTATTTTATTTTAACTTATTTTATCTTAAATTAACTTATTTTATCTTATCCTGTTTTATTTTAAGCCAGTAACAGTCTGAGGTATTTCACTGATTTGTGTAAACGTCGACCTGTTGGTACCACTAAACAGTCCTTAGGGTTTATCATCTGGGTACCATGACTGTGTCTGTAAAATTTCATGGTAATCCATCCACGACAATGAGACTTACTGACTTTCTGAGGCTTGATGCTAGCTTGGGTAAAATCATCAGCACTGTGAAGGAGGCCAGACGAAGCCTCATCTGAGCTCCAGGTTCAGCCACAACAACAGTTTCCTGTCGTGTTGTTTTCTGCTGTTAATGCTCTGCAGCGGTTCAGCCTTTCAGGTTTAAGTTAACAAGCTTATCTCGTGTGAAACGATCTACGTCAGCGGTCGGTGTTAATGTGTCCAGTAGCAAGAATAGCCTGTTTTCTGCCTGCATGTACGGCAGCTTTTAGAGGCTGTGAGGTCAACTCAAGGACTTCAATAACGTCACGCTACTTCCTGTCATAACTGATGCAGCAAGCAGACGCTCTAAACCCAAACATACGCTGCTCTGAACGACCGATGCCGTCGTTTTTTTTTGTTTTGTTTTCAGCCTGCTGAACAGAGGAGATCTGTTGTGATACTCCTCGATCCATCAAACACGGTGAGAAGTGGCTGTCCATTAGTTAATGGAGCGGAAACGTCAGAGAGAGGAAGCTGTAATCTGATCTCCCTCTCGCCTCTCTCTATTCATGGGTTTTACAGTCAGCCTGCCTCCCTCCTCCAGTGTCCTATTTGTCATGGATATTATCTCTGATGAAATCTTATTACTCCCTCCCTCCCTTTCCTCTCTCATTCATTCCTTTTCCTTCTCTTTCTCCCTCCTCATAGATCATTTTTTAGGACTGTGGCCTATCACCCTGTATTAACTATTAATATGCATGGATGAGGATTAAAAAAAACGAGAGACCACACAGAAAATATTGAATAGAACAGTCACCAAAGATGAAACTGATGTTTTTGCACCGATGCATGTGTTATTGTGTGGTATTTTTAGTTTTCACAGGTCTTTCTGTGAAATCAGAAACAGCCGTTTTATCGCATTGACGTTAACCAACAGAGCTGTTGAATTGCCTGACTGCCAGTGCCTGTGTTACTGTGTGTGTAATTCTATTTATATTAAGGGTCTGGATACTTCTTCCACCACAGTGAAAGTCACACAGTAACACAAACACACTAACAGATGGAGGCAGTGGTGTTTCAGTTCTGCTCGGTAAAATTCCTGTTTTTGTCAATGGAGTCTGGTATTGATATATAGTGATGTTTCTGGTTAGACATAAAGGATCTTACTCTTTAATAGGGTAATCTCTCTTTAGCTGCACAGTTGCTTCCAGCTTCCTCACTGCAATATTAAGGATAACTGCTGTGTTTTTGAACCTTATTTACTAGATTCATTGATGACTAAAACAGTAATTTTACCGAGCAGAACGCAGGAGCTGCTGCCATGATCTGTTAGTTTGTTTGTGTTATTGTGTGGTACTTTTACTTCAGTCAAGTATCTGATTACTTCCTCCACCACTGAAAGTCACACTGTAACACAAACACACCAACAGATGGAGGCAGTGGTATTCCAGTTCTGCTCGGTAAAATTCCTGTTTTTGTCAATGGAGTCTGGTATTGATATATAGTGATGTTTCCCATTAAACAAAAAAGGACCCAAGGATCCAAAGATTTTAAGGCCCAGGTTCAAAAATACCAGAATTATCCTTTAGGACCAAACTGAAAATATTTGCTGGGTGAAATATCAGCCTCCTCTAATAAACAGAACAGGTACTGGTCTGTGTTTGGAGTCTGTTTTGGTCCTGAAAGCTAAAAACCTGTTGCCTAGTAACCAGGGATCACTTCATCCCAGGTTCCCCCTGCCCCTGGCTTATAAATCAGAGATTAGAAAAGGCTGACAAATCTCATCATAACGCCTCTGCTCTCTCATCTCACACTGTCAGGTCACACAGCAGGTAAAGACAGGTTCATCACACAACAACACGCAGCGACGGGAGGCGGGAAAACATACGACAACATGTAGGAAACCTCCAGAGCTGCAGAGCTAATCTACGGCAGGCAGCAGGAGACATAAAGCACAGTAAATCAATGACAGTCTGGCAGCCTCTCTGGAGTCTGCTGTCATCACCTTCACCAGGTGTCCATTTCTACAGAGAGAAATTCTTCTTTTCATTTCAGGCAAAATGACAAAATCATTTGAGAAGAGGGAGCACTTCTCCAGGGGAGCGAGTGAAATGGGTTTAAAATGTGTTTTCAGCGCGACTGAAAACTGGCAGAAATCCTGGAAATGGCCGGTGGAGGTTCAGCTCAGGGAGGATTTTCATTAAAAGGACAAACAGGAAGCGACAACACCCACTCCAGCACATGGTTTATATATCACATGACAAAGATACACAACTGATAATCGAAAGAACATTTTAGAAAAGGTCAAACATTGTTCAGTGTTCAGGGAGTGAGTGACTGGATTCAGAGTAAAACCTGAAAACCTCAGGAACGATTAACAAGTTAATTTAACTGAACTAGCACAGTGAGCAGGAGTTAAACTCCAAATCTGAGTGAATTGGTCTGTAAACTCTTCGGTCGTATCGATCTGCAAAATAAGACTCAACTCAGCCAAATATAACGTATTTCTCAGAGATAAACGACTGTGTTTCTGTCACATCTGAGAGTCGAACTTATAAGAACAAGATGAGAATGACATTTTGTATCAGTTAACAAGTTATCAAGCTAGTTAGCTAATTAGCAACTGTTAGTTGATGCTATCTAATGTTAGCTAGCCAGTTAGCTAGGCCTGCTAGCAGTGCATTTTAATTTGTAAATCAGGAGCCAGTTAGCTAACAGCACTAGAGTTGTCACAACAGGTTGCTTTCAGTGTCTGTGGTAAAATGTATTATTTGGTTATAAGAGACGCGACGAGGCTGTATTAGCCTGGCTGCTAACTAAGTATTAATATCACAGTAGTGTGAGAAGTGCAAAATTAGCTAGCAAGCTACCTAGCTTTCTATGTTCATTGTTGTTGTTTGTTGCATTATGATGTAGTTGCTTATTTTATTTACTTATTTACTTTAGTAAATTGTTCAGATAAACCTTTTTTCCAGAATATTTTCGACTATTTGTCCTAAAAGTCGATTTGCTGTTTGCTTTGTCTTCAGCTGCACGAGCAGCTCGGAGCTTTAAGCCAAATGCTAATATGCTAATATTTAGTAGGTATACGTTTTACCATGTCAACCACACAAACAACACAAACAAACTGAGAAATCAAGGCAGCAGTATTCAAGCGGCTCCTATTAAAATTGTTGTTTTTGTCAATGGAGTCTGGTGAAGACAAAATGTCCGAAAAATAGACTTACAAATTCAACCGGTGCACAGAGGAACTGTTGTATATTGCAAAGCAACTCAAACAGAAGCCAACCAGAGTTATCTACGCCACAAAATCACTACATCAGTCTTTAATTAGTCTGAACGGTCAGACGTGAAACTGTTGGTCAGGGAGGAGGAAACTGATGATGATGGAAGTGTGACTCTAGCTCATCTCTGCTGTGTGTGTTGTACAGAAAACCTCATGACGGCAGGTCGTAATAGAGCACACCTGATGCAAAGGCAGAGAAAGAGATGATGCGAGAGGAGGAGGAGGTGTGATTTCTAGATCTAAAAATGGCACAGAGACATTCTCAGTGATGAATAATGAAAACCTCTGTATGAGAAAAAAAGAGGGAGATGTTCTGGCTGACATGAGGCAATCACATCTGATTGCTTCTGTATTATTATTATCATCATTGTTATGATTATAATGAGCTCCGAGATGAAACTGTTGTATTTACACGAGCTGCTGTCAGTCACCAGAATTAGATTTTCCCATGTAATTACATAGCATCTGTCAGCTCACGGCTCATGTTAGCAGCTTCTGTTTGTTTCCAGTGAACGAACCCACAACAGGCAGAAATAACTTTTCCTTGTTACAGGTGATTGTACAGCCTTTCCGCTTTAGGGCTCATCCTCTGGAGAGCAGAGGATGAACTAATGAGGAACCTACGGTGGATGACAAGGACAAACACTGCAACTGTTTTGATGGACAGGATGGACTATTTCTTTAACTCTGTTATTATCAAACACAGCCACAACCCCAGGGCCCTGTTTGCTACCAATGACATTATCAAGTGGGGCAGGAAAGAGTCCTGAAACCAGGAAGTAAGTTAGCATGTTAGCACTTCCTGTTCCCTCGTCCCAAAGTCAGTGTGTTTCTGGTTAAATGTCCAGTGTTGTCTGTGGTTTTAACACAAGCTTCAAGACATTTTCAGGTTTTATTCTCCCATAAAATGGGCTTCACCCTGATGTTTGGAAGCTTACGCACTTTGGTGCTACGGTTACAACGAAAGTCTAAATGACTACAGAGGTTGTCGGGACGCTAACATGAAACCATCTACTCACCAGTCCACCTTTACAGCCTCATAGCCCAGAGCTAAAACAAAATGACCAGTTTAGTGGTAGACGCTGACGCTATGTGACCGTGTAGTTGGTTTATAGCCCAACGTTAGCTTTTTACTGGAGATTGGATTTAGGCTTCAAACATCAGAACAGTGGTGTTCATCTGTGAAGATGATCTGATCAACTAAACCTGGAAGGATCAGAAACTTTAGTTGGTCACAGTTTATTTTCTGGAATAATCCAAAACACAATGAAAAAATCCCATTGGCTTTTTGTGGAGGGAACCAGGCTGATGCGGACACGTCTGAGTACATGAGTAGATCTGCAGTCACTGAACAGAAGAAAAAGTTCAGACATTTCTTTCCATGTCTGTTTCTGACACCATTAAGACAAAGTATATCTTCAAAAATGTCCCAATAATCCAGTTTAAAGAGAACAATTTTAGAGTTAAATGGACCTGCATTCATTTAATCTTTGGGCCCACTGAACCACAAAGTGAAAAAGTAAAGCCTGCTGTTGCCATGGTTACTAGAAGTCTAATATTGTTGAGACTAACATGAGCTGTGATTTTAAATGACAGAGCTACGGCAGGTCGACGGAAACCGGTCGACCGACCGCAGGACATTCTTTGTATAAATGAGCAACAACAGACTGAAACAAAAAAAATATGATGCAACTGCCACAATTTTCAGAGCAACAACCCACCTGCAAAATAAATCAGCAGCTGAAAGGCAGCCGATGGCTGAAACATTAACCTTTAACTATTTTAATGGGGACTAAAATGAGAGGATTTTCTAATTTTCTCTGTCTTATAACATTCATAAATAAAACAAATTAAATATCTGAGTGTTTTGGTGAAACAAGATGAAACACCTGACAAAACTTTGAATTCTTGCAATGAATTGCAATGAACGTTTTTCTCTATTTCCTGACAATACAGAAGTGTAATTATCCTGCAGCCCTGTTTGTCCCAACATTTGAAAAATGGTTTAAAAGTGTCTTGTCCCCCAGAGTAAAACATCTTTATCAGCTCAGGCCAGAGCATTGTTAGCCCTCCTCCCTCACAGGTGTTATTCAGACATGTTGAGGCTGCAGTGATGCTAACACCATAAAGGCTTCGCGGTGATGGATGTCCACAGCAGAGAAAGGAGAATGAGGCAGAGATAGGAGGCAGACGGAGGAGTGGAGGGGCAGCAGGGTGGAGGAGAGACAAGGACAGGAGGAGACGGGAGGCTCTGGTTTCACACGATTAGATTTCCTGGGCTATTTTTGGGGGTCTCCTCTGCCGACTTACAGGGGCTTCTGACAACGAGACAAGCAGAGAGATCAGGTCTCTTTCGATAACAAGAAGAGACGGACGAAAAAACGTCAGCGAGACTGAATGACAGAAATGAGACAGATGGAGGAGAGGAAGATGGAAAAACATGATGTGAGATGACAGGAGATGGAAAATGAAGGGCGGTAATTGAAGGTTGGATCTGATCTCAGGTCAGATTCAAACCTTATCTTCAACTGAGAAAATTCTAACTTTGTGCAGCTTTGACAGGTTATTTAACCTTGACCGAATTAAGAAAATATTCTCTAATAACACAGACTCTAACACTTTGACTGATCATCTTAACTAGTGTTGAACGATAATTACATAAACTAATAGGTTACATGACCTCTGATTCCTCAACACATCAACTGGTTCATTGGTTCCAGCAGGTAGTGAACAGTCTATCATGACCTGACTCTAAAGCGGAGTTTTGAAGGGATGAGTCCTAATACCTGGACTGAGTCGACCAGACCTCAGTTAGTGTCCCTGTTCAGACCTGGTACTAATGTGTCAGGTGATCTGATCATAAGTGGATGGCTCTGAGGACGTATTGACATCTGATCACTCAAAGGTGGTCTGGACACTGAAGGATCATCCACTCGACTCACCACCATACAATGATTTATTGGCGGCCCTCCACAGTACAGAGCTGCTGGAATGAGCCTTAAAACCAGGAAGTAAGTTAGCATGTTAGCATGTTAGCTCTTCCTGTTCTCTCGTCCCAAAGTCAGTGTGTTTCTGGTTAAATGTCTGAATAAGGTTCAGAGCCTTAATACAAGTCACATATTTTGTGGTTTTATTCCGACATAAAATGGGCTGTAAATCCTCCACTCCTGATGTTTGAAGCTTATCAGTGGTCTTAAAAGGCGGTTGCTACCCAGTGTCTAAATGACACTACAGAGGTTGTCGGGACGTTAACATGAAACCCATCTACTCACCAGTCCACCTTTACAGCCTCATAGTCACCACGCCTTTTTCAAACTATCACACTTTCTAAGAAGAAAGGTTTTGTAGAAGAGCCTGTATAAAATGAAACACCAGTTGAAGCTTAGCTGCTGCGTAAAATTGGTTTACTGCAGGTGTTGGACCCAGGTTGAACTTTTTTGCACAATCGCTCATCAACAACAAAGATGATGAGGCTGCAATTACAGCTCCTGAAAGCATTACTGCCTGGCCAAACAGAGGTTTGGGTCTTTATTTTCCATCTTAAAAGTTAACGCCTGGAACCAATTCCATGACTTTAGATTCTCATGTCGCCTTGCTTTTTCCATTTAAGAAATATTACAAGCTGTGGGATTGTTGTCTCAAAAGTGAATGGGGGGGATGTTTGGATTACGCACCTTTTCTGAAACAAAGCATCTATTAATCGCAACCTGTCCAAAATGCTGCCATGCATTTGACTCAGTCTTAGATTTGAAAATAAAGTGGCTATCAGTCTATCCTTTAGGGACCATAGACAGCAAACGATACAACCTGCTTACTAATTCCAGAGTTCGCCTGCTGTGGACCACAGGGGACACAGTCTGATGTTTATTAACCCTGATGAAGCAACCATATTAAATCAAATTGAAGCCTGAGTAATTTCAACGGTTCACGCATGAACACGACTTTGTTCGCCTTTTAACCCCGGAAATGCGCAGAGCGGCTGACGCTTAATGGAAACAAAAGGTGGAGAGGAAAAGGCCTAAGAGGAGCAGAAAGAATGAAGAGTATAAATAAGCTGTGTAAACAACTGGACCCCAGCCAATCTGTGTTTTCACAGTATGATGACGAAGGTAGCATGCAAAATACGCTCTTAATTCTCTAGCCAGATGCTTACTATAGGTTTTTATTGAGCTCTGCATTGTGTGTTTCATGGTCCTAATTTGATGTATTTGATCTTTTAATACTTATTAGTCAAGTACAGCCTTTTATTACTTACGCTTCACTACTTCCTTCTAATTTTACGTGAAATGCAACAAATATTAGATTTACGCTCTGTTATTTGTACACATTTTACATACACCTGCTTAAAATATATAATAATTTAAAAAAAAGGAAAGTCTTACTTTTAATTGTGGCCCTCAATATCATTTTTATTGTCTTTATTTTAGCAGACGGGTCTTTTCAGCTGTGGAAAAAATACCTGTGCAGGAAAAGATCATTGCAGACCTGGGGTTCCTGTTGTACACTTGCCTCAATATTGCAGATATATCCAGAAACAAGAAGCTGCTCGGCACCACATTGTTAGAGAAAACATGCAGTGACAGGAAAACAAGACAGCAGTGACATGCAATTTAAATCAGAGACTCTTTACTGTCACTTTACTTGGTGATTGATCAGTTATGTCCTAAGGTAGAGGGAGATGAGTTAAACAGCTTGTGACTATGAAGAAAGTTTAATAACTTTTGTGGTTTTTCTGTTTCAGCTGATTAAAAGTTAGAAGTCATTTCTGTCTGTTTTAACTGTATTTTAACAGGATGAAGGATTTTAGTCAATGATGTGGATCTAAAGCGCAGGAGAACGAGCTGAAGCTACCAGCAAGACGTTTCCCTGTGTCTGCCAAACTGCATCAGAGAGAAACACTGATTTTAACATGGAACTGTTTTCTAGTTTTGTGTTTTTATTGGTTTTAATCACCTGGTCTTCTTTTGTTTTTGAGAGGAGGAGACCTCTGTGGATAACTGGCCCTGGTAAAACCTACTTTTGGATCAGAAAGTGTTCTGCCAACATAGGTGGGAACCGTGGCAGCTCTTCCAGGATGATTTCACCATAGACAATAACTTATGATCCACAGCCCTTAAATGTCACCAACCTTGTTCTAGTAGCAGAAATGGCATCCCGTGCCTCAAAAATGACCCAAAACCCATCAATCATCCTGAAAGGCCCTGTCCTTCACACTAACTGCCATTCATTCTCTCAGCTCACACCTGTGACCCGCGACAACCTGACCTGGTGACCCGTCAAAATAAAAACACCACCAACTCTCCAATCCAGCTAAGAAAAGTAAACACCCACAAAACTCAAACAAGTGTGTCGTCAGACCTCTCTCGTCTGTCACTTGTGGTTTGTATGGAGAGGTTACATGAGGAAGTCGGTGTGGAGTTTTGTGGTCATTCATCAGATGGACTCAGCTGAACTCCACCTCTGACATATAGAAACCTCCTTCATCCCCACGACAACAACCGAGCATCAGCACACCAATGAGAACAACAGAACATAAACTAAACATCACTTAACATCACTACAATCTTTATCAGAGTTTCATGACTGATACTTGCTTCTAGTTCAGTTTCAGTGATCCATGATTCATCTCTCACAGAGGCTGAAAGTTCAGAATGACATATGAGCATCATCACTGGAAATACAGCAGAACAACTGGTTTCACTAGTTTTGCAGCCGAAAGAACAACTGACTGGGAGGATTCATTGTTCCCAGGATGTTTTAACAAAGAAATAGTCACCATAGATGGCCTCCCTACTCCTCCTCCTCTCAAACTATCTGTCTTTCATTCAAAATGTGGACGCATGTCTCAAAAGAGTGTTGTTTCTTCTTTAGGTGCAGATTGTCCTGATGAGCTGACTCTCCTATGTTGTGCCATGCCTGATTGTTAGGTTAGTGTAATCCACTCCACAAACACATGGTCATGTAAACTCCTTCCCTGTTCCCTGTTATGTTGAACAATGGCCAGAAAGTGTTTTACAGACCGTGCCACAGTGAAGTAGACCTTTGACCTTTGATAAAATGTTCACTTTCATTTGATCTATTGGACGTTTTTGTGTGAAATCTGCCATAATCAGCATCTGAATTTTACCCCGGCCAAAAACATGTTTCTAGAGGTCACAGTGACCTTGAACTTGCGATCTCAACCACCATATTCCCAATCAGTTCATCCTTTCAGCCCGAGTGAAAGTTTGTGCCAAATTCTAAAGAAATTCTTCAAGGTGTTATCACTGAGATGTCGATTACAAGAAAGAGACGACGACCCAAAACACAAAGTCTTTGGCGAAAAACAAACTGATTAAATGTTGACTTTAAGTCTCTTTAGTTGATTTTCATCTGTTAAAGTCACTAATATCCTTGGCCAACTTTCAGTTTTAGGGTCAGTTTAAACTGATTTCATGTCCTCACACATCCAGTATCACTGCAGAGCTTCTAGTTCTCAGTTGACAGAATCGACAACAACACACCTCTGACTGCTCTAACAGTCCAAATAAAGCAAACACACCGGCATCAGTGATTAGACAGCTTGCAGGAGGAGTTTCGTCTTCAAACACGTACGTGCCTCCACCTGCATTTTATTAATAGACCTCAAACGCAACGCGCTGTCAGGACGAAGTGGAAACAATTCTGTGACATCTCCTCCTCGCAGCAAAACGGAATGTGCCTAGGGACGCCAAGAGGCAAAGAGAGGCCGGACCGATCTTCATGCCAGCGGGGGAAGGAGACGAGGGAGGTTCATGTTTCTCCCACAACTTGAAGAGAAACAGAGGGAAACATCTGCTTTCCCCAGAAGCTAAAAAAGAACCGACCACACTCGTGTTCTTCCAGCGTTTTTGTGATGTAAAGTAGCCTGTTTGTGGTTTTACTCATTGGTCTAAAAGCCACATTATCTTTGTATACCGGGCTTGCCTGGAGATGTCTTTTGTATGTTTTGTGCTGCACAACAGCAAATACCCACTCTGATATTCACAGCTGTGACACTGTAAGACGTTGTTTGAATACATCAGTCATTTCATCCAAACTATCAAGAGGTAAACAGCAGAATGACGCTTATTCAGGTCACAACGAATCTACCATGAATGTTGCTACAGCTAAAAGGTACTTGATGGGGCAATATACATTGCTCGTGTTGCAGAAAAGTTGACACCAGACAATGCTGCCTTTTCTTTGCTGCAGGTAAAGAGGAGCTGGAACCAGAATGCAGCTCTATCGCCTGACCACGCCTTACCCTCACCCAGGTCAGCAGCTTTAAGTAAGAAGTAAGAACGAATTGAAGATATGTTATTAAAATGAGTTTTCTCTCCAGGGTATCTGGCCTGTTACTATGTCTTTCACACACAGCACGATGCAAATTTAGAACGAAAATGCGAGATACTTGCCTGCGAATACACAGGAAGCTGGGAGGCTCCACCAGAGCTGGTTGGGCGTGACATATTTTTAGGATGTTTTAGACAGTTTGAGGTCCTGTTGGGGATGTTAGCACTGGATTTGAGGAGGCAGGGAGTAACTACATGACTGTGATGCCCTTTACATCACATCTCCATCTTGGTTCAGAAGGGTAGTCTTCAACAGTCTGTCCTTTAACTCATGTTTGTTGCTGCTCATGTTTGCAGCTGATTTATGATCTGAGAGGGCAACAGCACACAGCAGGTCGCCTTTTATCTTCCCAATAATAAAGGTGTATTATGTTAAGAGTAGAAACCAGCTTCCTGCTCCCCACACAGACTCTTTAGCAGGATTTTATATAATAAATGTTTGAGAGATATGAGCTGACTGGGTAGAAACAGACAGAATAAAGACAGGGAGAAGGACGCTTCTGTCGCCTGACAGGTCTTGTATCATTTCATGATCAGTTCTGAATAGACAAACGATGTACTCACCGTTGCCCCCAAAGCTCTACATAAATTAGCATAAACTGTGGGAGTTGGTTGATTTTCATAGTCTAGTTGAAGTTTCAGGACAGCAGATGAACAGATGAACTGGGCACGGACTGAGACCACTCAGTAAAACCGTCCAAAAAACTGTTGAACTTTAATTTAAATTTTAACCTTTAAATATATAATAAATAAATATAATAAACAGCAGATTAGTCTGTGTAAAGTGAAGCAGATATTTTTAACTTCTGGCCAGACTCATAACATCTTTGCTCTGACAGCTGAACTAGATTCATTCTGGGTCTGTTGCATTTCACATTTTTGCATTTTAATAAGTTGGAAGGAGTGAGAATGGCGGATTTTTATGAATCAGATGAGGACGTTTGGTTCCAAAGGTCGCGAAATTAAGACAGGATGAAGAAACTGGGAGATGATGATGAAGGAAGAGGAGGTAAAGAAGATCCAGGGAGATGGATTAACAAACCATATGTTCCTCCTCCTCCTGCCTCTCTGGTGTTATCTCCTGCTTTTATTAGAAAGAGCGAGCAGTAAATTATTATTTATAACACTGATGACGAGACCAGAGCAGGATGTAACATGGTGGTTGTGCGCAGTAGCTGATATCATCTGGTTTGTGTTTTATGAATCAAACGGTGATGGACACGCCTTAATCCGGCTTCTTCTCCACAACGCCAGTATTTCCTCTGACAGCGGAGGCGTTGTGGAGGTCGAGGGCAGGACTGTGAAAGATAAATCGATCTTTTCTGAGGTTATAAAAAAGAATGATGCATGAATCTCTGCAGAAGTCTTTACTGTAATCTAGACACAGACTGTTGAGTTGGTGGAGCTTAGTCACGCCCATTGGGCCTGACGAATGATTCTGCAATGGAGATTTTCAAACAACTCACTGCTGGAGAAAAATCAGCTCAGAGAAACAAAAAGGATGGAGGATATATTCTCAGGAAAAAATAATAACTTGTGAGGCCTTAGAAACCTGAATTATCAACACTTTAAGAAAACTGAAAGTGTTAACAACTGCTTCATCATCAAGTCCTGGTTACTTGAATTTTAAACAGTTCTGTTAACTTTTTATTTAATTGAGGAAAGATGCAAAAACATTTAACCAGAAACATCACAATGTCCAACAGGCTCAGATTGTTATTACAAGTGTCTTTATGACACTTTATGCATAGGATTCCTTACAGAGACAAACTTTTTTATTAAAGAGTCAGATCCCTTATATATCATATATATATTCTTACCAGATTCCATTGACAAAAACAGGAATTTTACTGAGCAGAACACAGGAGCTGCTGGAATACCACTGCCTCCATCTGTTATGTATTTGAATTACTGTGTGACTTCTAGTGATGGAAGTAATCAGATACTTTGTATGAGTAAAGCTAAGCGACAATTCAAAGAGGAACAAACAGTAAACACCAGTAATTTCTGCATGGTTCAATTTGAATTGGTCGCTTCCTGACCAATCCTTTAGCATTGATTGATGTTCAGCTTGATGCCCAATTAACTGCCTGAACAATCAATGATTTGATCTCTGGTTGGTCTGGACTCAAACTTAATGTGATACAAACCAAACAGACTATGTAATTTTCAATCGGACAGATCCAATCAGGGTTTCGTGTTTACGCTAGCCGAGCTCAATGGCTAAACTATTTAATTATGACTTGATACTATCGACAAGATAAATAAAACATACAGTTTTTTGCACCAGATAACCTCATAACACACACCTCAAACCAATGTTACTGACATTCCACACTAACAGTTATTTATCTTCAGTCTTTAAATCAAAAGTGTTCCAGGAGTCCAGACTGAGTCCTCAGGGTTAATAACCTCTGTGTTTCTAACAGCTGCAGACAAATGAGTTTTGATTTCCTGCCGAGCTACATTATCAGAACAGAACATACCAGCATTCTTGTGTTGCCGTAGAGAAAGCTGGCATTGGGTCAAGGTGCAGTGTTATACAGATATGAGCTTTAAGATGTTTCTTAAGAGGGAAGTCCGACACAATGAAACCAACAGAAGCTAAGCAACAGGAGAAAGAGAGAGTGTCCGTCCGAGGGTCAAAGTCCAGTTTTACCAGAGATCCCAGAACCTCGTTAAAAAAGTAAAGTAAAGAAGGGTTCAGAAAGGAGGGTATAAGAAAATATGGTGGATTTAGGGAATCCTTAATATTTTTTAATCTCATGGTGTTTTTCATAAGTGCCGCCGTCAGCCAGATGGTCGGGCATTAAAAAAATTTAAGTCGCACTCTGGTCACTGTTTCAAATCAAGTCACCAACGCCTGATCTTCAGCAATCAGAGAAACAAGCTGAGCATGTGAAACTGCTTTATTCAGAGTTTTCATCCGCTGGTCTGTTTGTTTTGGAGAGGAGAAAACCTCTGAGGAGAATTCAAAAACCTCCTGAACCATAGAAACTGAAGGAATCTGAACCTTCCGATGAAACAAAATGAGTTGGTATGAGTTGTTTGATTGCTGATAACCTGATATGATGGTTGGTGGTTTTTATTTAGAGGAGCAATAACTGTAACAGCTGCAATGACTGGACACATTAACACAGTAAACCTGGACATCTTTGGGTTTGGGACTGTTGGTCAGATGAAAAAAAATGTTTGAAAAAAAATGTTTTAGACCTGCACTAATTGAGGTGACAATCAACAGATTATCAGAGAATCAAGACAATTAGTTGCCGCCACAGCCACCTCATGTTTCCCCAGGTTAAATTTCACAGGCTTGGTCAGTGAAAATAATTAGAGTCTGCTAAGATCAGCACAAACACTGTGTCTCACTGATTAATTACAAACTGAACTAAATCGAGAGGCAGGGCTTGGATTAACATCAGGTTCATGTGCTCACCATCTCGAAACGTGACTTTTACAGCAGTTTGTAGAGCAGCAGTGACAAAGAGACTGATTTAGATTTAGATTAAAGCTCCTGAATATATTTTCCTCCATCCAATAAATGAATAAATCATCTTAAAACAACACGGTTGCTTCTACAATTGCCGATCAACTCTTCAGTCGCCACTGTCGCCGAGATCATCAACTTCAAAACCCACCATCCAGATTTAGAGACAGCAGTCTCCCAGAGGATCTCATCTGAACATACAGGAGTCCTCACAGATAATAACCAACAGCACATCATAATGAGTCGATCCTGTGTCACGGGATCATCACACGAGTGGGAGTCGTAGCCTCAGATGGTGAGGATCATCTCGAGTGAGGCTCTTCAGAGCAGCTGACTTCATGGTAACCAGTTTTAATTTCACTCTGCGAATGAACAAGATTACACCTCTCGACTCCATGACTCAGTAACAGGTAATGTGTGCTCAGGTGAGGGTAGAGTGGTATGTAACACAGATGTGGTGAATGTCCAGATGTTCTGATCCACACAACCATCAAACTGCCCGTGTTAGGTTGGTGTTTACAGCTGACAGCTGACATCACTGACTGGGTTGGACTCCAGGTGTGCAACAGGTTTGAATCCTCGAGAGACACTGGCTCGGCATTTTAAAATTTTTCTGTTTTCACCATAATGGAACCAAAACCAGCGAGCCCTGAGATTTTATATAAAATCACTTTCCTGCAGCAGACCAGTAGCATTTTACAAACGGTTAAATATCAAACCAGGAACCACCATTTCACAGATCTTTGAACGTCCAACTGAAACCATCATAAAGCAAACACAACGTAACTTTGACTGAGCAACAGCTCTCTGCCACCAGCAGTGGTAATTAATTTATGTTTTCATGCCCAGTATTTACCTCTCTCAGGCAGCAGGGATAACTGTTTAAATTACTGTCTGGTTAGCAGCAGCCAACTAGCTCGTTAGAAACATGTGGCCGGGTCAGTCAACAAGTTTTTAGTCTCGAGTGGTCATTATTGAAGACATCACACAAACACACAAATTTAAAATTTAAGAGAGTTTGGCAGCAGATGAGGCAGAAACAGATATTCTAACACATTCGCAGCCATGCAAACCAGAATTCACTGTTTGCTATGAACAAACAAAATTGGGCTGCAACCCCTACTGCCCTCCTCCTTCTGAGCTACTGCCCCAGATATTTTAACCTTGGTACAACTTGCACCATATCGCACCACAATGGCCAGAATTTACATTTAAATGATATTAATATGTTACAAGAGATTAATTCTTCTGGCGATCAGTTTTTCCACTAATGGACATAACGCTACATAAAAATGTTGCACACTGACCATGGAAGGTTCGATTCCACATTCTCGCAGGACGCATTTGCCCGGAGGGGATTCACTGCCGGACACTGGTATGGTCTCGCTCAGGCGTGAGTAGAGCATCAGACCATCGAAACTCTCCTGTTATGATGTTCATCTTTGAAGAACAACAAAAAGAAAACAAAAAACATCCATTTTATTGTGGGTTTTTTTCATATTTATGCTTTTCATTTACTTTTAAGGCCAGAGTCTGCTGCTGTCAGTTTGTAAATTCAGAAACAGAACTGAGACTGAGATGAGTTTAATTCACCACAGAGCAGTGAAACCAGCTGATTGTTGCTGATGGAGTAGTATTCATCTGAGCTGTTAAACCCCGAACCAGGCACTGATTGCCTTTTTAATTGCATTTGAAACGGGTACCATTAACAGCTGGATATTGATGTCACTCATTTACTCGAAGGACCAATCACTCAAACAAAATATGAGTAATAGCCACATTGGCCCAGTCCAGCACCCCAGAGTAAAAATCAGTGCAAGATTACCCATAACTTCCTCTCTTGATGCTGGATGCTTGTAATGGCGGCATCGAGTTTGGGTATAAACAGCAGTTATTTAACAACAGTAAGTCCAACAACCCGACTGACTGGGAGAGATTTACTCCCATTAGAGCGTGAGGAGGTCCAACACTGACGCCAGACCAGGTCTGACCACAGTCCAGTTCGGTCCTAAAAGGCCTGATTGGGTTGAGAAGAAAAACCATGTCTTTATGGAGCTGACTTTGTGAGAGTCTCAATCATCCAGGTTGTGGTTATCCAAGAAGAGGTGAATCGTGGGTAACTGGACTTCAACTCTCATCCTTCATTGACAAAACCTCTTGGATGATCGGTGAAACATCAAACAAATCCAGCTGACCCTGATTCAACCCTTCTTGTTGGAAGGCAAGGAACACTCTTTACCAGAGAGACAAGCCACAAAATATAAGCGTAAGATGATTTATACTGAGTGTGAGTGCATCCAAGAGGCCTTCAAGACAGATTTAAGGCACCAGCATTTTAACATTTACAGGGACTGATTGGCAGAAATATAATAAACAAAAGTAAAGGTTTGTTGGTGTATAATGACTAATAATCGTTATGTTTTTGTTTGCTTAGAATGAGCCATTTGTATCTACATATATAGTCCACCATGTTTCTACAGTAGCCTAGAATGGACAAACCAATATGGAGGACGAAGAAAACAAAGGGGAAGAAGAAAGAAGTAAACGCTTCCACCTCTCCAAGACGCTCATAATAGTAACAACTTTGTGAACTGGCTGACGGAGACTCAAAGGCGATCAGATCCGAGACATAACAAGGGTCTGAGTTAACTTGTTTTTACCTAGAAGTGGTTACCTGTTGACAGGGGAAAATGGTTCTCCTCACATCTATTGTTGCAGCAACGGGCAGCTGATTCAGGTGCCTCTCAGATCAACAACTATTCTACCAAAGCTGACTGATGTTCCCCTCATTCAACACCCTGCAGTTCAGATCTGAACTTCTCCTCTGCGCAGAGTGCCGGACCTTTAATTGCAATAACTGGCTAATAACACTGGCTAAACATGGCGCTTAAATAATCAACATTTTCTGGTCTGCAGCTGTGAGGAAACAGCGTGGAGCCCTAGTTAATGGTTAGAAAATATAAGGCTGGAAATTACAGACCCCACGCTGGTCATGTCCCCACCTCTGTTTGATTACATTTAATGAGGGTGCTCCAGAGCGTCGGCTGAGATGAGCAGAAAACAGCAAAATATTTACACATTTTTCCAAAGAGTAAAACTGAATAAACCAGAGATAACTTCTTTCAGAGTGAGCAGCAGCATCTGATGGATATCAAACATACAGTATGTGCAGGTCAAAGGTCGTCTGATTATCCTTGTGTCTTGTTTCCACTGATGTATCCTGTTTCACATGGATCACTGAAGTGCCATCTTATTGTATCATGTGTGTGTCTGTGTGTGTGTTAACTACATTAGCGTCCCTCAGCTTTCTGTCTGCTGCTGATTAACTGGCTTCACAGAGCTGCCAGAACAACCTGCCTACTTAACACACACAAATATGGTGGCTGATAAGGGTCAAACTGGAGTCCCCTAATAGGTTTGGACGCCTTACAGCATCAGGGAAAGTGAAAGTGTAATCCATATTTAACAGTTTGTACCTGATTGTTGTGAAAGATGGATGCAGTTTAAGTTGTTGCCAGTGAAGAGAAGAAGTCTTTTCATATCAAAATCACCCACAAAATATGTTTATACCGCTAATTTGTCTTTGAGATCTCACAAAACCATTTGGCCATTTGGAAAACGGCTAAAAAGAGGACTCATGGAGGAGGAGTCAAGAGAGGTCCCAAAGATCTCAAGAAAGTTTTGTGCGGTTTTGCAAAGGTTTCTCGAGATCTCGCAAAAGTACATCTTCACCTTTTTTCAACTGTCAGATTTTTGTTTACTCCATGTCCCCTCCAAACAGTGAGCTGTTAACATGGTAAATAATTTGTGGTGTAAATGCTGAGGTCTGGGACTTGGACCTGAATGATGATGTGTTTTAGTCAGTGTGTGTAGGTGCCTTTTTCTGCTTTTGAAAAATCCTATGATAAAAATACTTTGACCTTTTTTGTGCAAAACCTCAAAGGGAACACGACAGAAAACAAGATGTCTCACCTCCTCTCCTCTCTGGTGTCTTCTTATTATTTAACAACCTGTCGTCTTTAGTCCAGGTGATAACATCAGCAGCTGTTCGCACCGTGCGGAGATTTAAGAGTAAAATCAGTCGTCTTTGGTTTTTTTTCTTGCTTTTCTTTCTCTCTGAATCTCTGCCTCTGTGTGTGAGTGTGTGATATGAAAATATCACGTTGAACCTCCATGACGGATGAGGCGATAAGATCAGAGACTAAATTAGCTCCTTGAGACTGAACTGCCTCGGTCATCCAGCCCTGACAATGCTAATTACACATTAGCATAATAATGTCTGTTTTCATCTGTACATCTATACGTGTTTAAATCATCAGGTGCGTCATGTTTAATAAGCCAGTGTCCTCTCATTCTAATTGAATCATACTTGTCTTGACAATAGAAAAACACTTCTTTTCTAACACTTCTCACCAGCGTGTCCTCGACAGTGTAGTTGAACATTTTCTTGGCGTCTGTCTTCAGGTTGTTGACGAACTCTTTGTACTCGGGGTTCTGAGGTTCTCGGTACGTCAGGATCTTCACACTCTGAAAACAGGAAGAAGAAGAGGAGGGTGTGATTTTAAAATAACCTGTGATTTCCTGATCAACACAAACTGATGTACACTATGTTGGTCTGTATATTGTGAGTTTTTCTTTCTAAACAAGTAAACATGTTGCTGGGAAATTAAATGTTCTTTGATTGCACTGGAAAGGAAACAGGAAGAGGAGTTGTTGCTCTGAAGATGATGAGGTGAGTTACTGACCAGTGAAAAGTGACTTAAGGTCAGTGACTTCTCTTCCTGCTTCAAGCACTTGACCTCATTTGCTTTGACTTAAATGCCTTATAGAGTCCTGCAGGAATGATGATTTTCTGTAGTCCAGCTCTGAAGTTAGCATCAGCCTGGTTCCCTCCACAAAAGCCAATGGGATTTTTTCATTGTGTTTTGGATTATTCCAGAAAATAAACTGTGAGCAACCATCCAGTCAACTTGCAAGAAACATGGTCACAACCTTCCTTTCTGTTCCTGTTCCTATGCTGTTGTTTCTGCAGAACTTTATGACGCCACAATAAGGTTGACCTTTGACCGTTTTGGATATTAAATGTCATATCTTCCTCATTTTATCCTATAGAGTGGTGCAGGGATGATGTATTTTTTTAGTAGTCCAGTCCTGAAGTTAGCATCAGCCTGGTTCCCTCCACAAAAA
>BRZM01002181.1:74223-92678 GCA_033238685.1 Lates japonicus
CATGGTCTCATTTAGACACTGGGTAGCAACGCCTTTTTAAGACACGTAAAAGCTTCCAAACATCAGGGTAGAGTTACTGACCGATTTTATGTGGAGAATAAAACTTGAAAATGTCTTGAGCTTGTGTTAAAACCACAGACCTTGTTTAGACATTTAACCAAAACACATGACTTTGGGACAAGGGAGCAGAGTGCTAACATGTAACGACGCTACAGGTTTAGGCTCATTCCTGCAGCTCTCTATGGTCCCTGGTTGGGTATCACACAAACTGGTTCCAGGGGAGGGTCCAGACTAAGAGTGATTCACAAACCCCATTGATGCAGTGTTGGAGCTGGAGTACCTGGTCCGGAACAGGGAAACTGGGGCCTGAAAATGTTTGATAACAGCGGAAACAGTGAAAACTGGTGTTTTGTCTTGATAAACTGACACCTTTGACACAAGCATTATCAAAAGTCAGCTGCAAGTACTAAAGGTGTAACTTGGATTCCTCTGCTCCTCCATCCAGGCCTGTAAAAGGAAAGACGTGTCAGTTATCAGCAGACAGTCTGGATGTGGTTCTGGATCTGAGCCTGATCTGTTTGGACTCCAGCCAGCAGGTCTGAGGTCAACAGGGTCACCTGATGTTTGGGATAGATTTATAGCCAGATGTCTGATATTACATTACTGATATTCAGCCAGAAACATATAGATTTACTCTTCTGCCTTCTAAAAACAGCTGCTACTACAGTATGTTGATTAGACATCTGAGACACTGTACTCCAGATTTATATCAGTGAGGTAAAAGAGACTCTCTACTGGAGTTCACTCTTGCCCTTGTTTATATCTCTGCTGCCCCAAATACTTAGGAAAGCATTGAGGATGTATTCATCCACTGCTGAAAATAGTCCCTAACAAATGCATTTTCTCCTTTTTTTATTGAGGCTTTTTTAAGGAAAGAATTGGGTTCAGCATTTGGGATATTAAGTTAAGCTCCTGAATTTAATGTCTTAAGTTAAGGTCTTGAACTTTTTTTTTTTGTTGTTGTTGTTGTTGTTGTGTAAAATTGGACCAATCCAAGACTGGTTTGGTAATAATTTAAAGACTTTATCCAAGACTGTAGTTGGTAAAAAAAACAAACTGTATTTTGGTACAAAACTGGGGTCGGCGAACAGACCAGCCTGTCAGAACAAAAGCTGCAATAATATGGCCTAGACTCATGGTTTAAATACCATCGGAATCTGCAGATTCTCTACTTTCCGACTCGCAAGATCAAATGTGACTCACTGACTCACAGCCCTAAGCTAATAGGCCAAATGACAAGTGTGTCTGCCATTCACCTTGAGTAATTGGTCGATTGGCTTGTCTGTCAACTTTTGTGTGTAACAAACCAATGAGCACTTAGGGAATCACCAAGAACCCACCCATCACCCTGTCAACAGCAAAGGTTGGTGGTTTAATTCAGTCCTGTCCAGACCTGTCAGAGTTGCTCATGTGGTGCAGATGCCTAAAGGTTTCTGGCTTCCAGATTTACTTCCACGTTATTCAGCCCGCCAAATATATGTAGGAGGGCTAGTCCCATCGTGCTTCTGGGCGATGAGGACAAGCGCATGAGTGCTATGCTAGCTGACTTAATGGATGTATAATAAGACTTCTAGAGGACTAGCTTGGCTTTAAGCCATGGATGTTTTCATGCATATGACAACAGCAACCAACAGTGAAGATATGTTCCAAATAGTAGACAGTATTAAATGCTAACATTGTTAATAACATGGTTAATTCGTGTTGAGCATGAATTAATTTGTAATGTTATGTGGAAAACGAGTTTAAACTGTGTTTTGGGCATTTGGACATTTTTTAATGAGAAAGTGATGTGACTTGGCAGACAAAGTTATTACCAAGATTTTACAGATAATTTCTTAGCTTTTTATTTTGACAGGCATCTTCATAAGGAACCTTCATGTGTGTAGTGCTATAGTTATGCATAATTTCCTGTGTTATTACCAAAATTTCTATTTGTCCACTGTTACTCCACAGGTACATTCAGGACAAATAAATATTATTCGTACATGTATGTATTTATTTTAAGACAGGATTAAATAACAAATTGTATTCAATATTGTAAAAAATAATGAGTGCACAAAATCTGAAGGTGAAACTCTTTTATTTGTGTGTTTTCTGATAAACTGAACATGAGCCACATGTGATCTGAAATAGCCAAGGTAATGAGCACGCTCCTGTAACATGTATGTGTACTGTAGTTAGTTACAGCTTTGTTGCGTGTTGATAGTGGGTTTAAGGGTCTGAACTATACTTTTTTACTTGATGTATTTAACTGTCCTCCACTGACACCTGTTGCCGACGGAGGAGAAGATGATCAGCATCCCCGGGAACTTCAGGCAGAGCTACTGCAGGTCCAGCTTCATCACCACAACCAACTCCATCCATGATCGTCTACATGATGAGGATTTACCACACTAAAACAGTTTAAGCTTTGAATAAATAAATAAATCTGGTTGTTTTAAGCAGATGAGTCACCGTAGAATATATAAATAAATAAGACACTGCACAGATCACACAAACTATCACATAGAAGTTAAATGACTTAGGAATTTAAAATACCCCAATGAAAACTGTTGAGAATCACAGTGTCATATCAGTGACACTGGGCTTTTGAAAAGTTTTACAAAGATTAAAACGTAGCAATATAAAATTCAAAGGGTAATATTTGACTTTGAAGCTGGAGGTGTCCTGTCAACAGTTTTACAGGTGTCTCTTTTACAATGGTGGCCTGTGGGGAAAATGCTTTTTCGGCCACTGGAGAAATGGCTGCAAGGCTGAGCGGCGGCACCGTCTCCAGTTCTGATAATACGTCCATGATCCAGGCCTGATGTATTATCAGACCAATCAGAGGCGGTTGCTGGGCGGAACAGAGTCAGCTGGCCAATTGGCGTTTTTTTTGTAGTTGGCTTATGTGAGCTGTCATTGGCTACGTTGTCTGTCGTCATTGGTCATGACCTTTCAGGGAGGAGCTTAGAGAGGCGGAGAAACGAAGCCAGAAAACAGATTAAAACCAGCGTTTGAACCGTCTCCTCCGTTTGTCAGTGCTGTGAGAAAACTGAATCACTGAAGAAGCCTGGATGTTAAAACAAACTGCGGAGCTGCTGTTTTCGACTGAGGCTGGACGCTGAACACACCTGCACCGCAAAGGTAAAGCTAAGGAGCGAACTAGCTAGCGGCTAGCGTTAGCATTTTGCGTTAGCAGCGAGCGTTAGCGTTAGCCTCCTCTTCTAAAGACGTGTTGGTCTTATTTCCATTTTCAGTCCCCGATAAGTCGGCATCCCCGGCGTTCATTGAGACATTGTCGATGATCACAGAGAGTCTTTGAACAATGAAGAAGTTGTTTGAAACCAGGACAGAGGCCTCCAGGTAATTCACCAACAGTTTTACATCAACTGTCCAACACAGAGCACTGACATTAACCCTCTGAGGTCTAGGCCACTTTTGTCAGTGTACTTGTCCCTCGGACCTCTTACTATTTAAAGAACTGTATAAATCCAATACTGTAAGATACAAGCAAGTAACTGATATCATTTTTTTCAGCACAACCTGGGCTATTTGAATATGCCGAAAAATGACACCAGTTTCCATGATGGATTACAAAGCCCCTAGAAGGATTAGAATCGCAAACGAGGACTTGTAAAGGAAAACTAGAGTGGAGCATGGCAGTTTTTAAAGTAAGCTTCAACACAAATGCGTTACAGAAATATTAATGAAAGTATCAGACGAGTACTTTTCCAGACCCGCGACTGGAGCGACTTCAGAGAGTTAAAGTGTTTACGTTCAGTATTCAGTATGTCAGAAAAATCTAATCATAAAAGTAAATGATGATGTTCCTTTTTATGTTTCTCTTTGATTTCCTCCAGGTGTCAACACTCCGTCCACAACATCATCCACGATCGCAGAGACATGGTCCACGATCAGAGAGACATTGTTGAGGATGAGGAGACATAAATCCACGATCAGAGGCGCTGTCCGCGATGCGAAATGTATCCAGATGAGGAGAGGCGTTATACTGATCAGAGACATTGTCCCATGCTTACATGACTCTGTAAAGATGAAATGATGACACTGTAGTTCCTCGATTCGACGGCATGACCGTGATCAGAGACATTATTAATGATCACAGAGACACCGTCTGGTCTCAGGACGTCGTCAGATGTAAAGAGACACTGTCAATGATCTGAGACTTTCTCCATAATCTCAGAGACGTCCGTGATCACAGGGCGTAGTCCGTGATCGAAGGCGGTAATCCACGCTCACAGAGACATCGTCAGAGCCTTATTTAATGAATTTGATCCTCAATATAATGGGGCAGTTAATCGTGTCTATTAAATCTGAAAGAAAGTACCAACTGTAATCACTCAGGCTCAAGGTGACATTTTCCAACGGATGTATTGTTTTAACTTAATCAACGAGTATTTACTATTTATATGCAATAGAAAACTGTAAATCCTCACCTCTCAAGCCTCTGTCTTGAAGCAAATATTTAGCATTCTAGGTTTTTAAAATCTGTGTCAGAATAGTTAATCGGCACATCTGTGGACAAAGTGACTGTAGCTCTCCTCACCTTCTCACCAAACTATATCAAACACACTAGAACCAACAAACACTAAATGTTCTGTCTTGGATTGTTATTGTTCAGGATCAATCAAAATGGGATTGAAAAAATATCTTAACTTCAGTTTGATTGGACATGATCAGAAATTCTTAATCATGTGAATGTGCGAGACACACTAGACTACACCGTACTGTTTTCATGGTTAAACTGTTGATGAGGAATAGGTAGCAGTGTATTGATCATTTTCCTTTGTATGTTTCTCTTTGATTTCCTCCAGGTGTCATCACTTCGTCGTCTGTGATCGCCGAGACGTCGTCCTTGATCGGAGAGACATTGTGCACAATCCACAGAGACATGATCACGATCAGAGAGAGACATTGTGTTGAGGATGAGGAAGACGCTAAATCCACCGATCAGAGACATTGTCCATGATCGCAGAGACCTTGTCAAAGATGAGAGAGACGTTGTCCATGATCGGAGACATTGTCCATGACTTGTGGTGACTTGGTCCCCGATAAGTCGGCATCCCCGGCGTTCATTGAGGCATTGTCGATGATCACAGAGCCACCGTCTAGGATCTCAGAGACATTGTCCACGATCACTAAGACAGTGCCCGTGATCGCTGAGACTTTGTCCATAATCTCAGAGACATTGCCCGTGATCGCAGAGACTTTGTCCATAATCTCAGAGACATTGTCGGCGATCACAGAGACGTAGTTCACGATCACAGAGAGTCTTTGAACAATGAAGAAGTTGTTTGAAACCAGGACAGAGGCCTCCAGGTAATTCACCAACAGCTTTACATCAACTGTCAACACAGAACGCACTGACGCGACAAGTGTTTCGTTCAGTATTCAGTATGTCAGAAAATCTAATCACAAAAGTAAATGATGATGTTCCTTTGTATGTTTTCTCTTTGATTTCCTCCGGGTATACTTCCGTCCACAACATCGTCACGATCGCGGGGCCTTGGTCCACGATCAGAGAGACATTGAGGATGAGAGACATAAATCACGATCGAGCGCTGTACGTCGCAGAGACCTGTCCAAAGAGATGAAGGCGTTGTCCATGATCAGAGACATTGTCCCGTGGCCCCATGAGCTCTGCGCAAAAGAATCGGTAGTGACACTGCTGGTTTCTCGATTAAATGACGACCGGGTCAGGAGACATTGGCTAATGATCACAGAGACACGTCTCTGTGATCTCAGAGACATAAATCACGATCCCCTTAAAGACACTTATCAATGATCACAGGACTTTGTCCATAATCTCCAGGGCATTGTCAAAGTGGTCAGAGCGTAGTCCACGATCCGGCACAGAGTCTTTGAACAATGAAGAGTTGGCAGAACCAGGACAGAGTCCTCCCAGGTAGTCACCAACAGCACCATCAACTGTCAACACAGGCACTGACAAAGTGTTTTACGTTCAGTATTCAGTATGTCAGAAAATCTAATCATAAAGTAAATGATGTTCCTTTGTATGTTTCTCTTTATTTCCTCCGGTGTCAACGCCAGTCACAACATCATCCCGATGGGAACATGGTCCACGATCAGAAGACATTATTGAGGATGAGGAGACATCGTCCCACGATCAGAGGCAGCTATCCCATGATCGCAGAGACCTTCATCAAAAGATGAGAGAGAGACGTTATCCATGATCAGAGACATTCCCATGCTTCGCAGAGCTCTCACTTAAAGAATGGTATTGACACTGTGGTTCCTCAGTTCAGCAGCATGACCGATCAGGGACATTGTTAATGATCACAGAGACACCGTCTATGATCTCAGAGACTGCCGTCCACGATCCTTGAACACTGTCAATGATCACAGAGACTTTGTCCATAATCTCAGAGACATTGTCCGTGATCACAGAGACGTAGTCCGTGATCACGAAGACGTAGTCCACGCTCACAGAGAGACATCGTCCAAACCTTGGTATTTAATGAATTTAGTCCTCAATATAATAAGAACTGATTAATCGTGTCTATTAAATCTGAAAAAGTACCAACTGTAATCACTCAGAGCTCAAGGTGACATTTTCAGATGTATCTTCATTTCTTAATCAACAGTATTTTACTATTTATCCTTGTAATAGAAAACTGTTAAATCCTCACCTCTCAAGCCTCTGTCTTGGAAGCAAATATTTGGCATTCTAGGTTTTAAAAAATCTGTCAGAATAGTTGTCAATATTTTGTCTGTGGACAAAGTATTGTAGCTCTCCTCACCTTCTCACCAAACTATAATAAACACATAGTCCAACAAACACTAAAGCCTTCTGTCTTGGTTATTGTTCAGGATCAATCAAAATGGGATTGAAAAAATATCTTTAACTGGTTGATTGGACATGATCAAATTCTTAATCATGTGAATGTGCGAGACACACTAGACTACACCGTACTGTTTTCATGGTTAAACTGTTGATGAGGAATAGGTAGCAGTGTATTGATCATTTTCCTTTGTATGTTTCTCTTTGATTTCCTCCAGGTGTCAGCACTTCATCGTCTGTGTGATCGCCGAGACGTCGTCCTTGATCGGAGAGACATTGTGCACAATCACAGAGACATGGTCCACGATCAGAGAGACATTGTTGAGGATGAGGAAGACATCGTCCACGATCAGAGACGGTGTCCAGTACCTTAGAGACCATGTCAAAGATAGGAGAGGCGTTGTCCATGATCGGAGACGTGTCCACGCAACTTGTAGTGACTTGATTACGATAAGTCGGCATCGGCGTTCATTGAGGCATTATGGAATGATCCTGCCAGAGCCACCGTCTAGGATCTCAAGAGACATTGTCGATCACTAAGACATTGCCCGTGATCGCGGGGCTTTGTCCATATTCTCAGAGACATTGTCGTAGTCACAGAGGCGTAGTTCCACGATCTTACAGAGAGTCTTTGAACAGCCTAGAAAGTTGTTTGAAACCAGGACAGAGGCCTCCAGGTAATTCACCAACAGCTTTACATCAACTGTCCAACACAGAACACTGACATTAAAGTGTTTACGTTCAGTATTCAGTATGTCAGAAAAATCTAATCATAAAAGTAAATGATGATGTTCCTTTGTATATTTAGCTTTGATTTCCTCCAGGTGTCAACCGCCCGTCACAACATCATCACATTCATGAGACATGGTCACGATCAGAAGATGGCTGAGGGATGGGGAGACATCGTCCACGATCAGAGGCGCTGTCCATGATCGCAGAGACTAATCAAAAGATGAGAGGCGTTGTCCATGATCAGAGACTGTTGTCCCATGCTTATAAACCCTGCGCAGAATCGGTAGTGACACTGTGGGTTCCTCGATTGACGGCATGACCGCGATCAGGAGACATTGTTAATGATCACAGAGACACCGTCTATGATCTCAGAGACATCGTCCACGATCATAAAGACACTGTCAATGATCACAGAGACTTTGTCCATAATCTCAGAGACATTGTCCGTGATCACAGAGAGTCTTTGAACAATGAAAGTTGTTTGAAACCAGGACAGAGCCTCCAGAATTCTTAGCAGCTTTACATCAACTTCAACACAGAACACAGCATTAAAGTGTTTCGTTCAGTGTTAATTTATGTCAGAAAAATCTAATCATAAATAAATGATACAGGTATTTCGCTTTGTACTGTTTTTCTCTTGCAGTTTCCTCCAGGTGTCAACACTTAGTCCACAACTCATCTCACGATCGCAGAGACATGGTCACGATCAGAGAGACATTGTTGAGATGGGGGAGACATCGTCACGATCAGAGGCGTAGCCATGATGAGACCTTATCAAAGATGAGAAGAGACGTTGTCCCATGATCAGAGACATTGTCCCGTGGCCATGAGCTCTATGAATCTAAGTAAGTGACACTGTGGTTCCTCGATTATTGGCGTTTGTGATCAGGAGACATTGTTAATGATCACAGAGACACCGTCTATGATCTCAAGAGACGCGTCCACGATCATAGAACACTGTCAGTCACAGAGACTTTGTCCATAATCTCAGAGACATTGTCGTGCAGAGGCGTGAGTCCACCGATCACAGAGAGTCTTTGAACAATGAAAGTTGTTTTGAAACTAGGACAGAGGCCTCCAGGTAATTCACCAACAGCTTTACATCAACTGTCAACACAGAACACTGGCGATCAAAGTGTTTTCACGTTCGGTATTCAGTATGAAAAGTCTAATCATAAGTAAATGATGTTGTTCCTTTGTATGTTTCTCTTTGATTTCCTCAGGTGTCACCACTTCGTCCACAACGCCGTCACGATCGCGAGACATAGTCCACGATCAGAAGACTGACCCGGATGAGAGACATAAATCCCGCGATCAGAGGCGCTGTCCATGATACTTGAGACATGTCAAGATGAGAGGCGTTGTCCATGATCAGAACATTGTCCACATGCTTTGAGCTCCTAAGCAAGAATCGGTAGTGACACTGTGGTTCCTCGATTCGACGCGCCAGCCGATCAGGAGACGTGTTAATGATCTGCAGAGACACGTCCTATGATCTCAGAGACAAATCCCGCGATCATAAAGACACTGTCAATGATCACAGAGACTTTGTCCATAATCTCAGAGACATTGTCCGTGGTCACAGAGACGTAGTCCACGATCACAGAGAGTCTTTGAACAATGAAGAAGTTGTTTGAAACCAGGACAGAGGCCTCCAGGTAATTCACCAACAGCTTTACATCAACTGTCCAACACAGAACACTGACATTAAAGTGTTTACGTTCAGTATTCAGTATGTCGGAAAATCTAATCATAAAAGTAAATGATGATGTTCCTTTGTATGTTTCTCTTTGATTTGCTCCAGGGTATCAGCACTTCGTCACAACATCATCCGTCGCGGGGCATGGTCACGATCAGAGAGACATTGTTGAGGATGGGGAGACGCCAAATCCCACGATCAGAGGCGCTGTCCGCCGCGAGACCTTAATATCAAAGATGAGAGGCGTTGTCCATGATCAGAGGCGTGTCCCATGCTTACATGAGCTCTGCGCAGAATCAGTGATGACATAGCGGTTCCTCGATTAGGCTGGCATGACCGCTGATCAGGAGACATTATTGATCACAGGGCGTCTGCATGATCTCAGAGACATCGTCGCACGATCAGGCCTTGTCAGCTGATCACAGAGACTTGTCCATAATCTCAGAGACATTGTCCGTGATCACGGGGCGTAGTCCACGATCCACAGAGAGTCTTTGAACAATGAAGAAGTTGTTTTGGAAACCAGGACAGAGGCCTCAGGTAATTCACCAACAACACATCAACTGTCAACACAGAACACTGACATTAAAGTGTTTCGTTCAGTATTCAGTATGTCAGAAAAGTCTAATCATAAAGTAAATGATGTTATTGTTCAACACATATGTTCTCTTTGAACTTTCCTCAGTGTCACCACGCCCGTCACAACATCGTCACGATCGCGGGGCCATGGTCACGATCAGAGACATTGTTGAGGATGAGGAGACGCCGTTCACGATCAGAGGCGCTGTCCATGATCGCGAGACTGTGTCAAAGATGAGAGGCGTGTCCATGATCAGAGACATTTGTCCATGGCCAGAGCTCTGCGCCAAGAATCGTGGGCGACACTGTGGTTCCTGATTCGGCGCAATGACGCGATCAGGAGACATTGTTAATGATTACTGAGACACCGTCTATGATCTCAGAGACATACGTCCGCGATCATAAAACTGCTGTCAATGATCGAGACTTTATCCATAATCTCAGAGACATTGTCAAAGTGGTCACGGAGGCGTGATCACGATCACAGAGAGTCTTTGAACAATGAAGAAGTTGTTGAAACAGGACGAGTCCTCCAGGTGGTCACCAACGGCTTTACATCAGCTGTCAACACAGAACACGGCATTAAAGTGTTTACGTTCAGTATTCAATGTCAGAAAAATCTAATCATAAAAGTAGGTATTGATGTTCCTTTGTATGTTTCTCTTTGATTTCCTCCAATTGTCAACGCCGTACAACATCATCCACGATCGCGAGACATGGTCCACGATCAGAGGAGGCATTGTTGAGGATAGAGGGACATCGTCTACGATCAGAGATGCTGTCCATGATCATGAGAGACCTTGTCAAAGATGAGAGAGGCGATTGTCCATGATCAGAGACATTGTCCATGCTTAGCGAAACTCCTGCGCAAGGCCCGGTAGTGACACTGTGGTTCCTCGTTGACAATGACTAGATCAGGGAACATTATTAATGATCACAAGACACCCAATTATGATCTCAGAGACATCGTCCACGATCATAAAGACACTGTCAATGATCACGAGACTTTGTCCATAATCGAGACATTGTCCGTGGTCACAGGCGTAGTCCACGATCACGAAGGTCTTTGAACAATGAAAGCGTTATTTGAAACCAGGACAGAGGCCTCCAGGTAATTCACCAACAGCTTTACATCAACTGTCCAACACAGAACACTGACATTGTTAAAGTGTTTTAAATTTCAAGTATTCAGTATATCGAAAAAGTCTAATCATAAATAAATATTGATGTTTCAACTGTATGTTTCTCTTTGATTTCCTCAGGTGTCAACACTCTGCCCCTGGCAGTAAGTCTTCCATCACGGTTGTACTGCAATCACAGGGGACATGGTGCATGATCGGAGGGTGTTGTTGAGGATGAGGGAGACATCATCCCGCGATCCAGAGGCATGTCCGCGTCCCTTGAGACCTTGTCAAAGATGAGAGGCGTTATGTGATCGAGATGGTGTCCTGAGTCACAGAGACCGTCTATATGATTTCTAAACATCATCAAACCTTGATATACATAGTATAGTAAAGGGCGTGAAAATGGTCAAAAATGTCATAGTATGGTAATAAGCGTCAAAAATGGTCAAAATGTCACTTAGTATAGTGAGATGTCAAAACCATCGAAAAATATTACTTAATAGTATAGTATAGTCAAAATGTCACAGTATAGTATGGCTTCAAAACCATCAAAAATGTCATAGTATAGTAGGGCGATCAAAAACTCTGTAGTATGGTATGGCGTCAAAAAATCATAAAATGTGGCATAGAAGGGGCGATCAAAGGTGTCATGGTATGGTGTGGGTCAAGGAGTGTCACGGTATGGTGTGGTCAGGCATTCTGGTATGAGTGAGATTAATCAAAATCATCATGGTGTGGTGGCCAGAAAGTGAGGCGTCTGGTGTATGGTGGTGTCGAGAATGTCATGGTATGGTGAGTCAAGGCAAGTAAAAGATGTCACGGTATGGTGGGGGCGATCAAGAAACCATCAAAAGTGTCATGGCGTGGTATGGGGAGTCAAAGAAATGTCTGGCAGGTATGGTATGGGTCAAAATGTCATGGTATTGCAAGGGGCGTCAGAGCAGGTCAAAAAGAGTATCATAGTATAGTATGGGTGATCAAAACAGTTAAAAATGTCATAGTATGTATGGTGTCAAAATGGTCAAAAAATGTCACAGTATATGGTATGGTGTCAAAAAGCGATCTAGTGAGGCGTCAAAAACCCAAATCAAAAAATGTCGCATAGTATAATCAAGTGATCAAAATGTCATAGTGTACAAAGCGTCAAAAACCATCAAAAATTGTCATAGTATAGTAAGGTCAAAAACCGTCAAAAATATAGTATAATCAAATAAAAATGTCATAGTATTGCAAGGCGTCAAAACCATCAAAAATGTCATAGTATAGTATGGGTGTCAAAATGGTCAAAAATGTCACAGTATAGTATGGCGTCAAAAGTATCTAATAATATAGTAAAGCGTCAAAAACCATCACAAAATGTCATAGTATAATTATGGCGTCAAAATAGTCAAAAATGTCATAGTATAGTATGGTGTCAAAATGTCATAATATAATGGGCATCAAAAACCATCAAAAATGTCACAGTATAGTGGTAAATCAAAAACAAACAAAAATGTCACAGTATAGTGAGGCGTCAAAAACCATCAAAAATGTCACAGTGTGTCAAAAACAGTTAAAAATGTCATGAAGCATAATAAAGGCGTCAAAACAGTTAAAAATGTCATAGTATAGTATGGCGTCAAAAAGCGGTCAAAAAAAATGTCACAGTATAGTATGGCGTCAAAAATTGACAAAAAAAATGTCATAGTATAGTATGGCGTCAAAAAAGCGTCTATTATGGTGAGCGTCAAAATGTCCTTAGTATTTATAGGCGTCAAGCCGTCAAAAATGTCATAGTACAATGGGCATCAAAACCGTAAAAAATGTCATAGTATAATCAAATCAAAAATGTCATAGTATAGTAAAATTAATCAAAAGCGGTCAAAAAATGTCATAGTATAAACAGATGTCAAAATGGTCAAAAAATGTCATCCATAATATAGTGTAATCCAAAAATGTCATAGTATAGTAGATGTAAAAATAGTCAAAAATGTCATAGTATAGTATGGTGTCAAAATGGTCAAAATGTCATAGTATAATCAGGCGTCAAAAAATGTCATAGTATAGTAAAGGTGTCAAAAATGGTCCAAAAATGTCACAGTATAGTAAGGTATGTGTCAAAATGGTCAAAAAATGTCATAGTATAATAATCAAAAGTATCACATGAAGTATAGTAAGATGTAAAAAATAGTCAAAAATGTCATATGAGTAGTATGGTGTAAAAAATGGTCAAAAAATGTCACAGTATAGTAAAATCAAAAACCATCAAAAAATGTCACTTAAGTATAGTAAAGGTGTCAAAAGCAGTTCAAAAAATGTCATAGTATAGTAAGATGTAAAAAATGGTCAAAAAATGTCATAGTATAGTATGGCGTCAAAAATTGTCAAAAAATGTCATAGTATAGTATGCTGTCAAAAAATGTCATAATATAGTAAGGCATCAAAAACCATCAAAAAATGTCACAGTATAGTGAGGCGTCAAAAACCATCAAAAAATGTCACAGTGTAGTATGGCGTCAAAAATGGTCAAAAAATGTCATAGTATAGTATGGCATCAAAAACCATCAAAAAATGTCATAGTATAGTATGGCGTCAAAAAACGTCTAATATAGTAAGGTGTCAAAAAATGTCATAGTATAGTAAGGCGTCAAAAACCATCAAAAAATGTCACAGTATAGTGAGGCGTCAAAAACCATCAAAAAATGTCATAGTATAGTGGGGTCGAGATGTCTGGTGTGGTGGTGTGGGTCAAGGGTGTCGTGGTGTTGGTGGAATAAATTCATGGTATGAGATTGTGGAGGTCAGGGTTGAAATCCGGAGCAGTATTCGTGGTGTGGTGGGGTCAAGGGTGTGATGATAGGTCAGGGCCGTCAAGAGATGTCACGGTGTGGTGTGGGCGTCAAGGGCCATCAAAGTGTCATGGTGTGGTGTGGGTCAAGATTGTTCGAAGGTCTCATGGTGTAGTGGGTCAAAGGAGTGTGACCATCCTGTTAGGAGGTCAGGGCCGTCAAGAGTGTCAGCAGTATGGTGTGGCGGTCAAGGCCGTCAAGGTGTCACGGTGTGGTGAGGAAGATCAAAGATGTGTGTGTATTGGGGTCAAAGACCATCAAAGTATCATGAGGTATGGTGTAAGATTGTCAAAGTGGTCAAAAGATGTCACCGGTATGGTGAGAGGTCAAGGGTTGATCAAAGTGTCATGGTATGGTGTGCTGTCAAGATGTCGCCGTATGGTGGGGTCAAGACCATCCAGTGTCACAGTATAGTGGGCGTGCAAAAACCATCAAAAATGTCACAGTGTAGTATAGAAATCAAAAATGATTAAAAAATGTCATAGTATAGTGGCATCAAAACCATCAAAATGTCACGTATAGTATGGCGTCAAAAGCGTCTAGTATAGTAAGGTGTCAAAAAATGTCATAGTATAGTAAGGCGTCAAAACCATCAAAAAAATGTCTGCAGTATGGTAGGTAAAAACCATCAAAAAATGTCATAGTATGATAAGAAGGTAAAAAGTATATAGTATAGTATGAAATCAAAAAATGTCATAGTATTGCAACCGTCAAAACCATCAAAATGTCTTAGTATAGTAGCATCAAAATTATCAAAACAACATGTCATAGTATAATGAGCGTCAAAAATGTAATAATATATTAGGAAGCATCAAAACCATCAAAAATGTCACAGTATAGTATGAAATAAAACCATCAAAAATGTCCTTAGTATAGTATATAGGCGTCAAAATTATCAAAAAATGTCATGGTATGATAAAGTCCAAAAATGTAATAATAATATATTAGGGTCAAGAATAAATCAAGGAATCATGATATGGTGGGTCAAGGGCCGTCAAGAGGTGTCGCGGTGTGGTGGGGTCAAAGTGTGATAGTATGTTGGGTCAAGACCGTCAGTGTCGTGATTGTGGTTGTGGTTGTCAAGATGGGATCCAGAAGGTGTCACGGTGTGGTGGGGGTCAAGGGTTGATAGAGTGTCGCGCCCAGTATGGTGGGGCGTCAGGGCCGTCAGGGTGTCGCGATTGTGAGTTGAGGTCAGAGACCGTCAAAGTGTCACGGTTGATTGGTCAGGGAGTGGTTCGAGGTGTCGGCAGTATGGTGGGCGGGTCAAGGGCCAAATGAAGATGTCATGGCGGGTGGTGGGGTCAGGGCGTGAGGTCATGGTGCATGGTGAGGGGTCAGAAAGAGATGTCACAATTGTGGTGTGGGTGAGATCATGGTGTTGCAGGGGCGTCAGGGGCAGATCAAAGTGTCAGCAGCAGGTATGGTGAGGTCAGAATGGTCAAAAGATGCGGTGGTGTGAGTCAAAGTGGATTAAAGTGTCATGTTAGTATAGTATGGCGTCCAAAAGCCCAGATCAAAAAAATGTCATAGTATAGTATAGCGTCAAAAATGATAAAAATGTCTAGTATAGTATACGTAAAAATGGTCAAAAAAAATCATAAAAATTATAGTGAGGCGTCAAAAACCATCAAAAAATGTCACAGTATAGTGAGGCGTCAAAAACCATCAAAAAATGTCATAGTATAATAAGGCATCAAAAACCATCAAAAAATGTCACAGTATAGTGAGGAATCAAAAACCATCAAAAAATGTCACAGTATAGTATGGCGTCAAAAACCATCAAAAAATGTCATAGTATAGTGAGGCGTCAAAAACCATCAAAAAATGTCACAGTGTAGTATGGCGTCAAAAATTGTCAAAAAATGTCATAGTATAAGTATGGAGTCAAAAACGATCAAAAAATGTCACAGTATAGTATGGCGTCAAAAAACAATTAAAAATGTCACTTAGTGCTTAGTAAAAGGAGCGTCAAAGCGGTCAAAATGTCACAGTATAGTATGGCGTCAAAAAATGAATAAAAATGTCATAGTATAGTATGGCGTCCAAAGCGTCTAGTATAATTGGGCGTCAAGGCAAGTCAAAATGTCATGGTATAGTATGAATTGTCAAAAATGGTCAAAAATGCTTAGTATAGTATGGTGTCAAAACCATCAAAAAATGTCACAGTATGGTGGGGGCAGTCAAAAAGGCAAAATAAAATGTCACAGTGGTATGAAATCAAAAATGGTCAAAAAATGTCATAGTATGGTATAGTCAAAACCATCAAAAAGTGTCTGGTATGGTAAAAAGTCAAAAACAGGTTAAAAAATGTCATAATTATAATTGTAAGTCAAAAGCGGTCAAACAATGTCACAGAGGTATAGTGTGGCGTCAAAATGGTCAAAATGTCCTTGGTATGGTGTGGCGTCAAAAAGGAACGTCTGGTGGGCTCCAAAAGCCGTCAAAAATGTCATAGTATAATCCAGAGTCAAAAATGTCATGGTATTGCCAGGGCGTCAAGAGCCATTAAGGAAATTGTCATGGTATGGTAGTCAAAAGGCAGGTCAAAAGTGTCATGAGTATGATCCAGGCGTCAAAAATGTCATAGTATTGCAAGCGTCAAAACCATCAAAAATGTCATGGTATAGTATGAATTGTCAAAAATGGTCAAAAAAATGTCACAGTATAGTATGGCGTCAAAGATATCATAATATAGTAGGCGTCAAAAACCATCAAAAATGTCATAGTATGATATGGCGTCAAAATCAGTCAAAAAATGTCATAGTATAGTATGGTGTCAAAAAATGTGTCATAATACTAGTGAGCATCAAAAACCATCAAAAAATGTCACAGTATAGTGAGCGTCAAAACCATCAAAAAAATGTCACAGTGTAATTATGGTAATCAAAACAGTTTAAAAAAAATGTCATAGTATAATAAAGGCGTCAAAACAGTTTAAAAATGTCATAGTATAGTATGGCGTCAAAAGCAGTCAAAAATGTCACAGTATAGTATGCGTCAAAGGTGTCAAAAAATGTCATGGTATAGTGTAAACGTCAAAAAAGCGTCTAGTATAGTGGTAATCAAAAAATGTCATAGTATTGCAAGGCGTCAAAACGTCAAAAAATGTCACTTAGTACAGTAAGGCATCAAAACCATCAAAAATGTCATAAATATAATCAGGCGTCAAAAATGTCATAGTATAGTAAAATTATAAAAATGGTCAAAAATGTCATAAACAAGTAAGGTGTCAAAAATGGTCAAAAAATGTCCTTAAGTATAATCAAGCGTCAAAAATGTCATGAAGTATAAGTAAAGGTGTCAAAAATGGTCAAAATGTCACAGTATAGTAAGGTGTATCAAAAATGGTCAAAATGTCATAGTATAGTATGGCGTCAAAAAATATCATAGTATAGTAAGATGTAAAAAATAGTCAAAAATGTCATAGTATAGTATAGTGTCAAAATGGTCAAAAAATGTCACAGTATAGTAAAGCGTCAAAACCATCAAAAAAATGTCATGTAGTATAGTATGGCGTCAAAATCATAGTATAGTAAGATGTAAAAATAGTCAAAAATGTCATAATTGCAATTAAGGCATCAAAACCATCAAAATGTCATGAGTATAATCAGAAGTCAAAAATGTCATGGTGTAGTGGGATGTGAAGATGATCCAGAAAGTGTCCTGGCGGTGTGGTGTGGTCGAGAATGGATCAAGGGTATAAGGGTGTGGTGAGGGTCAGAAAGTGTCACGGTGTGGGGTAGGGAGGTGGGTCAAAGGGGACGTCAGAAAGTGTCATGGTGTGGTGGATGATCAGGGGTCTTGATTAATTGGGGTCAAGGGGCCAAAGTCAAGATGTCCGTGGTGTGGTGGGAAGATCAGGGTGTCACGGTGGTGGGGTCAAGACCGTCAGAAGGTGTCAGCGGGTGTGGTGAGGTCAAGGGGCGATCTGGTGTGGTGGGTGGGTCAGGGCCAAATCAGGAGTTGTCATGGTGTAGTCGGGTGAGGGTGTCATGGTGTGTGGTGGGGGCGTTAAAGAGGCAGGTCAAAGGTGTTTACTGGGTGGCCTGGGCCTGACCTCTGAGTAGAGAACGCAGTCCTGGCTCTGGCTCTGAGTACAAGGTCAGCAGCCTATTACAAAGAGCTGTTGGGCCCGCCAGCCTAATACTGGGTGGCTAAAGCTGTAGCCCTAACCCTAGTCTCTATTTACTTGCCCTTGCAGTTGATGCTAAAATAGTTGCTGGCTAGAAGCTGTAACCTAACCCCTATCCTTCAGCTACAAATGGCACAAAGGTGCGGCCTAACCCTAACCTGCAGGTTGCATGGTGGATGATACACAGCCTAACCTAATATCAGGTAAAAGTGGTTTAAAAGTCATAGATCTGACCTAAACTCTGGCTGACAGTGGCTGAAGACGTAACCCTAGCCTAGCCTTAGGCCTGGGTAAACAGGCCCACAACCCTAGCGCTGACTGGTTAAGCCATAACCCCTAGCCCTAGGCTTTTGGTACTGTAAAGTGTCAAGCCACATCCTAACCTCTTACCTACAAGTGGCTCAAAAGCTAGCTAGCTAGCTAACCCCAACCCCAAACCTATCCTCTGGCTGAAATTATAGCCCCTAGCTCTAATCTCCAGCTACAAGAGTGAGGC
>BRZM01002181.1:99160-139276 GCA_033238685.1 Lates japonicus
CCCAAATCAACCATATGTTAATAAATGTTGCTGTGATTCTTTGAAGCTTGAAAAAGTTTAATTCCTGACTGACTTCTCCACCTTGAGGCTCAACATATGGGTATTGTAGTATTTCTGACAAAACCACTAACAGGCAGTAGTCTGCAGTAATACTGTCATGGTCATGGTTACCTGCATGAACTCTTGGCGGTGACCATTTGAAGCCTCTCTGCCTCAAAACGCTTGATGATCTCACCACACAGTCCTCTCTGGACACCATCGGGTTTCTCATACAGCGATGGAAGGTACGCCCATGTCTGCTGAGGAGGTCATGGCTGTGAGGAGAGAGATTTGGCGGTGAAACACGTCACCCAGCTCCAAACGCAACCAACGCCAGGATGCCATGGACAGCTGTAAGATGGGATCATTGAAAGTTTAAACAGAACCCAGGGTGTTTCTGCACTTTTAGATCCACATGTTGGTAAAAAATATATATGTAACCACAGTACACACACCGAATTGTCTTCTGTGTTTCATGGAAACATCAAAGGCATTCAGCAAACAGTCTTCGCTGTCTGTGCAGCTGTTTGAGCTGAAATGAATGACCAACCAGATATGAACCAGATATAAAGTCTGTTCAGTGCTGCAGTGACAAAATACGTTCATTACGCCTGCTCCTGCCAGACATTCACCAATCTTGTTCTCCTGGACAACGTTCACCCACCAGTAACTGTAGTTTGACTTCCCTTAAACTCCTCTGTTTGTAAATGGACCCCACAGGTTCAGGGACGCCAACGCAATAGAGATACAATCAATGCATCACTGATCACAAAACTGATTCTCTTGAAGCAGGAAATATGTTACTCTGAAAAAATGCAGTGTGAATGTTAGAAGAGCTGAGGCAATCATTGGAAATTGACAAGAAATGCCGGAAAACAAATGTTCTTAAGAAGTAAAACTCAGAAACTGAAAGTGAAAACAACAGCTGAAGCATTCATTTGTGTTGAAAATGTCATAAAGAGCTGGAACGTTTGATAGTTGGATGGTTTCTGTAGCATGCGCCATGGTTTTCTGGATTTGTTGCTTAAACCAATAAACTGGCTCAGAACAGTTTATATTTCTGTTGGGATTGGTGATGAGAAGCTCTGAGATTTAAAGATTTTAATTATTTCAGACAAGTGTCAAAATGTCGATACTGATATAATACATCTGATAAGGTTCTGTAAATTTTGTGTTGTCTAGCCCCCTGTCTCTTCTACAGGTGAGTCTCATTTGGATTGGTCTTTAAGGTCCTTCTCATGTAAATAACCCTTATTATGTCGATCTTACTGACTGTGGATCCACCGCAGTTTTAAATGGCTGCAGATCGATTAAATTTCTCCTCATTAGAGAAACTTTGTGCTGGATGTGACCCCGCTGAGCCAGCCAACGTGAAATCAAAGCTGCCCTGGATGGGTCTTCCAACCGGAACCCCCAACAGCTGCTCAGGATTTTGACAGCTTCCCACGCGCCCGCCGCCCTGCTTTCTACTCTTACCAGTTCGCTGGTATCTGTTCTCGCGGTGAAGCTGATACACCCGGCTGATAGTAGTGGCTGTGGCAGAATTCAGGCTGAGATGGTTATGAAAACCCAGAGAGCCCTGGAGACAGCAGAGTGGAGGGTCAGCAGCAGGCCGCGCGTGATCATGCAGAGGCACTCCGCGCCTGCAACGCCAGGGGTGATGTTTCCTGAGGGCGTAATGGTGATTCCAGGTCACATATTGGAGCTTCAAGTGTCTCTGACGACAAACCTGTGCACTGCATGGAGAGCCCAAAACTGAGTCCTTTTGTCTCAGATGTCTCCAAACATGAGGATCAGACTCTGAGGATATTCTGATGTGGGAGTTTGTAGCCACGTGTTCCTCAGCTTGCTTCGTTCATGCTTGGTGACGCCAGTCTCTGGCTTGTAGTGCCTCTTGAAGGACACTGTTTTGAGCCTCAGAGCCACTATACCACAAGATTAGAGTTTTTAGGTGCGGTTACTCAAAACAAATTTGAGAACTGCAGTTCACCAACGTACCTTAAAACCAGCTGGTAAATTTGTAATTTGTGTCCTTTGAATGACTCCCCACCTCTGACCTCCACTCAATAAAGAGGGATTGCACAGCTGAAAAAACGAAACAACTGAAGGACGACCAGCCTTGGTCAACCAATCAGGACTGATGTAACTGAAGCGGGTGGGGTGAAGCCAGCCACGCTGAGCTCGGTCAGATCGAGGCTAAACCTTCCTACAAGACATTTTGGGAATAATATTCAATCACTTTGAAACATAAAGTCACATAAAAAAATCATTCTTAATGTGATACTGAAGGATCCAGATAATTTAACTGTAATTTAACTTTTTGTTTGTATGCAAGTGGTTGAAGTGTAGTGAACACTGATCGGAAACTGCTGTTTCCAGTCTGATAGTTTTGGTTTTGTTCAGTTTCAAGTCCAGGGTTTGCATTTCGCCCTAAACCTGTGCAAGTGAGGTGAATGGCTTTAGAGCTTGCCAACAGCAGTCAATACATTTCTGAGCTTTGTAAATGTTTACACTGTCACATGTCAGCTCTTAAACATGTCAATGTGATATACATCCTAAAAGGTTGTTCCAGCTAAAGTCGCTTCTAGTTTAAAATGTTTTGAACTCTAATTGCTCACAGAACAATCAGCATGATCATGTGATGCCCCAGTGCTGAACACACACATGTCCAGTTGTCTGCAGTCATTCCGCATGTCATCATAACACATGGAATTCGTGCAGCATGCACATAACTTCTAACATAACGTTCCAAAAACTAATAACTTGAGCTGCTCAGAAACTGATGGAGCAGAGTTGGGGAATGTTCTTTGCGATTCTGAGTAATTTTATAAGTTAGACATTAAAAGTCAGTGTGATATAGTTTTTTAAAAGACCAAAATTTCTTAAATTTCTGTGTGTGTGTGTTGATATTCACTTTGGTTTGAGGGAGTCGAGGAGAACTCAGGAAGACGAAGCTGTCATGCGGATGCGATCACCGAGGCAAGAGTCGATGGGAGCTCATTTAAAGGTCTGTGGTGGAGGGGAGGTGGAGGGTGTGGTGGTCCAAATATGTAGATGTGTGTTGGTGTGATAAATAGTTGTAAAGTTTAGACTATGTGAGGCTGAATCTGTGCCAGTGCCGACAGATCTGTTCAATCATCCAGTGTGTGTGTGTGGTGTTTCAAGTCTATCTTTGTGAGGACCCACGCCTTTCTCTCCCCACAGAGACACAAGGCCTGTGATTCAAGTTAGAGATTTGAAAATGGACTGACAGTTAGCTAAGCCCTCAAATTTCCCCTTGTGTTCCTCCTGGTTGCTAACCTGAAAAATCCACATCTGAATGTTCCGTACACAGATTCATCATCAAAATTCTAGAATTAAACAACTGGTTCTTGATCGTTAGAGACAGAAAACAAAAGCGCTTTTTCTTTTGTTGGTAACAGATTTGATCTGTTGTAGGTAGCTAGCCTTAGTAAGCTACCATTGGCTTCAATTTTGTTGATTGAAAATCTTCTCTGATGACTTCTTTGATGTATCCATTTGTTTCATTTTAAAACAAGAACCCTGTGTTCCGATTATGAATGTTATGCATACACATGACCCCATGCTAGCAGACTGAGGGATAAAGGTTCCAGGTAAAAGTCATCCTCACTCAGAATTCAGCAGCTGTGGTGTTGTGTTCTCGCCTTGTTACCTGTGGAAACAGCTGCAGACAGTTCAGAAACTGTGACGTTGGTGTTAAAAAGAAATTTTAACTGCAAAAAATATATAAAATTACTAAGTAATAAATTCAAGAATCCCCACATTTGAAATATGATTTGTATTGGTAGCTTAACCACAGTAAAAAATTGCAATGAATTGTACCAGTTAAATCTGAGATGTCCACTATCAGCGGCGCTGCTAAGCCGCTAGCTTGGGATTTAATCATCGCCTCTAGTTTCTGTGGAATGAACAATTTTAATAACTGTCAGTTTTTCAAAATGGACATTTTTCATTGAAATATAATTCTCCTTAACAGGTAGGAAAATATAGTACATTTTGGGTTTTTATTAGTTATATTATGTGGCTAACTTGAAGCAGCTACAATATTTGATGTAGTAGACCTGTTATTACATATATTTATGGTATATATTTTTATATATAGCAAAACAGATGTCAGTTAGTCTTCTGGATTCGAATTTAACTCAGTTCATTTTTGCTTTTGTAGAAAATGCGTTCATGCTATTTCTTTCCTTTGTTTTCTTAATTTTCTTTGAGAACTGTTGTTATGACACTTTTGTTCAATTAAATTTAGTTTGGCAGTTACACCTGCTGTTACTTTTTGCAGATTTGATTACACATGCCACACATTAATGTGGCTAATTTAATGCTGACAGAGGCCATTCTTGTCCTCACAGTGGCTAATACTTTTATACTAGTACATTTTGCTGAAATAATAAAATACTGGGTAACAGGACTCACTTGCAGTGGAATATTTTGCTTTCTCACTTATGATTCTAATGGCTTCTTCCACCACAGCTCCCTCATTGTAAACAGGTGCATTATGTAAGTGGGGGATAATCCGTCTCTTTGCGCACGCTATATAAGACCCAGACCAGACACGCCACACTCCTGCAGTCCTGCAACACAGCTCCCCTCAGACACCTCTACTGTAATGTCTTTAATCTGAGGCTCCAACCTTCACCCCCAAATTTGACCCTAACATAAACCTCTCCTAATCAGGATGGAACCCCGGTCCTCCTCTCAGGGTACGGTCCAGTCTGCAGTCCTGGGAGATGCAGGGACCCTATCAGCTGAAATTAAAACACACCCCCTGCTCACGCAATAATACCCTTGGAGACTTCCAACTCCATCTTAGGCCATGGCGCATTTGGGACCCAGAGGAACCTGTAGAAACACAGCCAGTGGCCTCCTGTTACTGATTCTACTTTGGAGGGAAACATCAACCAAATTTTAGGCTACTAAAACATACAGTTGGGATGCATAAAATTAACTAGTGTTTTAACTTTATAATTTCTGCAGCAGTGGTTTTAAAGAGAGAAAGTGCGGAAGAAATAAATGTGTAAAACCAAAGAGTTAATTTTATCTGCACAAGACATCATGGCTGTGTATCTAAGGAGGAAGTTAAAATGATTAAGTGACTAAGCAACTGGAGAAACAGGAAGTGAATCAGCTTGGTCAACTGTTTTATTTTCTTAAACCTTTCTGTAGAAACTAGAGTAACTGTAAGTTGCAGAATAGTAAACATAGCTGCAAAATCATAGGGAAGCCCAGATGCAACCGAGTGAGAACTTTTAAGGAAATGGGGCAGAAAGAGCAGCAAACCTCCATGAAGGCAATCCTCTTGAACTCCCGCTACTGGAACTTTTACCATTAGTAGGCGACATAAGTGAGAGCTTACCAAAATAATGTAACACTCGTGAAAGCCAACTGATGACAAATTCACAAACGTGTTTGATCGTATATGGAAAAACAGCATTTGAAATACACTTGACCCTCCTACATTGATGGAAATGGAATGCAGCATAATTTTCCTCTCTGGTCTATCGGCTCCGACAGCCAGGTCCCCGGTCCAATGTGCCACTGGTTTTATTAGTTTACACCTTCATTAAATTTCAGTTTTAACTACCAATCAGATACCAGTCTTTAGTTATTATTTATATAGTATCATATTGTCCACCTTAGCGACAGGTTGCACCACCCATTCGCGCAGCAATGCGTCTTCATATACAGGGCCTGGGGTTCAGTATCTCGCTCCAGGGATATCAAAAGTAGACTGATAGCCGGGATCGAACTACCTGACTTGATTAGTGTACGACTCCACCTGCCTCCCTGAGCCTCACTACAACTGATGGATGTCCCCCTCTCTGCTACAGGACGGTGGTCCTCGTACTGGAGTAGCCATGACTGCAGTACCACCCACTTAAAAGGATCTGAATACTTGTTTTATTCTCTTATCTTTGAAACACCACAAGTGTTGGAGTGTGGGAAGGTTTGAGCCGGAGAGGAAACCAAACACACACAAATAGAAAATGAGGTGGGCAGCGGTGGTTGCTGTCCAGAGGTTTGGCCTTCATGTCTCGTGGTGACAGCAGAGGAGCAGAGGTCTGCTGGATGGGCCCAGACTCAGAACCACTTTTTCAATCATTTTAGTTGGACTTCAATTCAGTTCACAAACTTCCTCTGGAATGAACACTTAACCTCAATTAGATTCAGTATAGTCGGCCAACTTTCCAGTACTTCGATTCTCCCTTGTCTTTTGAAGTTTCTTTGTTAACATTTTTAGACAATTTGTTTGGTATTTTTTTCCCATTCAAATCACTTTTGTTAACAATGATAAGAGATTTGTCGTTTATCTCATGGATTTTCCAAAAACGAATTTTAATGAAAGATTTTTAGAATTCTCACTGACTGAAATAAATTCTAACTGCGGAGAAAGTGCATTACTACACAGATTATCAGAGTAACTCTGTTATGAAAAAGAAATTCAGACTTCAAAAATTGAGTGATAATTTTAGAATTTTATAAATAATTTTAAGGAGAAATGGCAGAAAAATTAGAAAAGCAAAGGCTGTCAACAAGGTTGTCATTTTAAAAGAAGTTGAAAATTAGAAATAATATAATACATTTTACCAAAAGTCAGCAGATTTTGGAATAATGTTTTTAATTTTATGGAGAGTAAATTGGACCAGAAAAGGTAAATATTATGGTGAACAAATCAAGCGTTTGCATGTAATTATTTAGTACTAAAACTTGTTTAATGTATAATTGCTGAACTTTTTCTGCAATAATGACAACTTTTCTTATTGTACAACCCACTCCAACACAATTAACCCTTTAGGCCTATTATTTTGTATGAAAAGTTCAAATCAATTCCTTAAAATATTTTGAGTTTTTCAAATTACAACTTAATCCTTTTTAAAACGAAATATTGGGACTGTTTCTGTGTACAACAATTTAATCTCAACACCACGACTTGTCTTTGTAAAATTATTCTGAAATATTAACTTTTTCTCAAAACAATTGTAACATTATTCCAAACACTTTGCTCAGAAAAATGGCAGATTTACACTCATAATATTAAGGATTTGTTTCTCAAATGTTACTTTATTTTTGAGAAACAATGATTTCTAATTTTATTGCTAAAATTTCAAAGATTTGAATTTTCAACAGTTGCTATAATATTCATCAATACATGTTACAACATTCTGTACTAGTTCTGAAGTTTCTTTGCTTTTATACACTGTCCAGAATATTTTGGTGGCCACAACACCAACCTTCCAGACTGCTGCCTCCATGCCAGACCTCTTGCTCCAATCACATTAACTGTCTGATGTTCACAGAAATAAGTGACTCGTGATGATGTAAACAACCACTTCTGTACAAAAAAAAAAATCCAAACAAACAGAAAAGTCCCAAGCTTTGTATGGTGTTTAAAGAGAATAACTAACTGAAGAAATTTAACTGTACAATTCATAAACTCATATATTCACTGGTATTCTGTCTCTTGCCGTGTTGCCGGCCTGTACACGCTCACTTCTACAAATAAAAAACACCAAATCAAATATTTCTCCTTGAGTTAGTGTTATCTTCTCAGCTCATATACATAAAATAGAGTCTTCGTTAGTATTTGCCTATTTACAGGGTTGCAATATATACAGTTTAATTTTTTCAGTGTTTTCTTTACAGGCTTACACAGCAGGCAGCTCGACCCAAGAAGCCGCCCACGTCCTCAAATTATGGATCCCAGCACAGGCTGTGACTGGTTCTGGAAAGCTGGGAGGTTTGGGCAGTTTACTGTTGAGATTGGTTTCGTTTGGGTACAGATTAGAGACACTCAGGTTTAGGACTCCCTGCTCTGCCCAGAATTTTGTGGGATCCACACAGCGCCCAACACCCAGTGTGAAGTGGTCCTGAGAGAGCCACTGGGGCAAGACTAGTGATGAGATGTCATCTTCATTGGTTTTATGTTTTGTACCCGACTCAAACCACTCACAAATATCTCTGCCTCGACAAGACCTTTAATATCAAATACAGAGTCATGAAAACTCCTTTTGATCTCAGACTAAGAACAGCAGAGTTCGCATTATTCTTCAAATGAGTCACTCTCAACTGGGAAATGGGAAACTAAAACAAGTGTCTCTAAGGACTGGTGGTTTGGGGATTTGAAGTTGGTGTTTAGAACATTTAGGAACTGGAGTTCTTAGGAGTTCAAATCGGTGGCGATGGGGAGTTGCTCTGAGAGTTTGAAACAAGAACTGGATTTCTGGAAATATAAACTTAAACTTGTGATTTGGGAGAATAAACTTGGTGTTGAGTAAACTTGTGTTCTTGGAGGTTTGTGAGCTGGTGCTGTTGAACTCCCAAATGAGTTCAAACTCTTTAAAGGCAATTGGTAAATTTTTGCAAACATGGTTTTTGCCAGAGCAGGTGGTGGTGATGGTTGCTTACTGAGATTAGGTTTAAAAATATAAGAGGTTAGAAGCAGTGCAACCCTCAGGACAGTTGACACCAAGGTGGACACTACTTAAGTAGCTTCACAGGTCTTGGAAGTTTTATGCTGAACCAAAACGCTTGTAAACTGGTGAGTAAACAGCTGTTAATGCTAATGTGTTGGCTATGTAAATCGATGGCAAAATCAAAATGCAATACTCAGTTCAACTCATTCGATGCCTGTGACTTCCAATATTCTTGCAGTGTTTGAACCTCGAACTCCTGCTTTGGAGGAGTTCAACTCATATTATTAAGGTTTGAACGTGAACTTGTGGTCATTACAGTTCAAATCACTCTTTCTGGAGTTCTGGAATCTGTTCTGGAGAACAAAAGGTTTCAAGACTCATATTTGATGTAAGGTTTTGTCAAACTGAGAAAGTTTTGCAGGTTGTGTCCCGGCCCAGAATCAGTACAACTCAGCTCATACATCATGCCCCCAAAGTTCGAGTCGCCAAAAGATCTATGAGGAGTAAATTTTATATATATGAGGGTTTTAATTCAAAATCAACCAAGAAAACAGAAACTTGCCCTTTTATAGCAGGTATATTTTCTGGTAAAATTATCAGTTGCGCAGGTGAAAGAGAGAAGATCTTCGCTTGAAACTTGTTACACTGCTTCCATAAGGAATCTATTATTACCATAAAAGCTTGGTTGCTTTCTGGCCTGAAGCCCCCACTCCACCAGACTCCAGAGATGTTAACTAGCCACAATGGGATGGCCAGTTTTCCTCTGTGTGAGCAGTTGAATTTGTTTCTGACGGATCAGCCTCACTGAGCTTTTTATAAATGCAGGATGTTATGGTACAGATGTAGTGATGATAAAGTCTCACCAGCCACCAGCCAAGTTATTTATTAATATTCTTTTCTTTAAACATACTTTTACACTTTTTCAGAGCACGCCATAAACATATTGAACTGTCCTTAGGCACTGAAGAGTTTCAATTCATCCTAAAGAAAAGATACTGGATAAAATATTTATCTTACTGAAATTAATAAACAGTCATGTCACTACATATAATGAAGACATTTTTCGAACAAAGGGTTTGTTATCGTAATTTTCACAAACTATGACTTTTCCCTCAAACTGGCAAATTAATTTTATTTCTTTTTGGTGAATATATAATATTACATCTATTGCCAAAATTCTAGGTTGTGAGCTGTAGAAGCGTAAGTTACATGAAAGCAGAAATTAATTTAAAAATTAAAATGTACAATAAGGTACATATTGGACTGAAACTCTTCTAATGCACTAAGCAAGAAATACTCTCCATCATAATCGCCTGTTCCTTGGTTGAGTCTCAAAGTTCGTGCGGTATTTCCTCTTAAACTTAGAAAATAGTTCATCTCTAAAAATAAAAGTTGATCTTACAAGAGATAAAAACACTCAACTTTTCCATTTTCTTCCTTGACCATCACGCATGCTATATGTTTAAAGTTCCCAAACCTCCCCTGCCTGGTCAGGTGTTCATTATGAAACCCCTCGATTTAACTTTCAGGACTCAATGACTTGTATGGAGGTTTTTGTTTTGTTTTTTTTTTTACACCAGCATGGGTCTGAATCGCTAGATCTATCACTCAGAAACTAAACAAAGTTTCAGTGGACAAACTGACCCAGATCTGGTGGTGACTACAGCATAAAACAACAACTTGTGTTTCTATTATAGTAAATATGATCATGAGATCAGCTGCACAAACACAGGAAACCAAATCGATTGCAAACACAACTGACCTACTGAACTGAACTCTACTGAAAATCGAGAATAAAGAGTAAACAAACCTCTCTGTGTCTCTGAGCCCGAGGTTTGGCAAAAAGCCTGCTGATGCGAGAAGGGACCAACCAGCCTCACTGTCATTTGTTATTGTTTCGACCTCCACCCGCCAACTAAGCACCAAACCGACCAATGGGAGGGCAGCTCAGGGCTGCTCGTCCGCTTTTGTGCCGATTGGTCCTTCTGATGACAAAGGATCCGAAACACCGAGAAACAAAAGCTTCTGTCGACTCTGTGGTTTGTATTGATCTCTCCAGGCATGATGTCATCCTGTAAACTCAGCTGACTGGGATCATATGTGATCATCAGTTCAACTCAGGGGCTTATGGCCTTCCTCACTTTCTTAAAGGAGTATACCTGTGGTTTTTGCATGTTTTCACCCCATTTTCCAAAGCTCACAAACATCATAACCAACCATTTACCCAAAACAGACTGAAGTGTTTCTTGATTTTAGAAAGAGTTTTACATCTTCAGAGCCAACGCCCTCAACCTGCACAGATTATTTTCTTCTGTATGGAAGCAGCAGTCTGGAGCACTGAGCTGGATGCACAAATGTGATATGCCTCAGAAACGATGCTATATTTCGCCTCCTCAAACAACTTTACAGGTCGGTGAGCCAGCACATTTTTCCAAGTAGTTCATAAATAAGCAGGGAATCAGGTGCACCCCCAGCAACGAACTCCTCAGTGTCTGTTTCAAAAACAAAAGCCTGAGAAAGTAACAACTTGTAGAAGAGAGGAACTGTCACATGATCTTCTCCAAGCTTGAGAGACTTCCAACAAAGCAAAGTACTACGCCAATTATTATAATTAAACTTTTTCCCTGTGACGTGTGCCATTCAAAATAATTAAACATACTTTAAAATATTACACCTGTTCTCATTATAAGCGAGACGGTGAGCAAAGATGAAGTGGGACAGGAACCGATCGACTGCAAAAGCCACAAACTATGCAAAGCTTTGGATAAAGTTTCTAAATAAATTAAGTGGATGCCCTGTGAAACCCAACCAGCAGTTCAAAATTGTAAACACTTGTTTGTGGTTTGAAACAGCTTACTGTACCATGATGTGGTAAACGGGTAAAACATGCAAAACAGCGTGGTATGAAGTCCTAGAGTGAATGCCACTGAAATCTTAATTAAACACTATGAGAGACATTTAATTACAGTATTCATCAATAAAGTCCAAAACAAAAAAAGCAGAAAGACCCTAAGCCTGTTCTACCCAAGTATCAGACTGAAACTGAACTACGTTCGGTAGAAAACCAGCATCTACACACACACTCATCCAGCGAGGAAAGTCCAATCACGCATCATCCTCCACTTAGCAACCCTATTAGGTGATCGAGTCCATGACCACACTTCCATTAAGTCCCAAAACACCATGGAAACCATTACAGACACCCGTCAGTGAATACGCCAACAAATGTTTTAGGTTAAACTGGGAGGAATCTGGCATGTTCAGATAAAGAAACAAGTTCCTGATTACCCTGCAGGAAATATGGTAGCCGATGCAACCCCCATCGGGAGGCCGGAGTCAGCCAAACAGCCCTTTTACCACTGATAGTAAAACCATGGACAATCAACTATAACTGTGAGTTCAGCTACAGGTTGTCTTCACCACGGGTCCTCTCTTGTGTCCTTTATTTGATGTAAAGAGTTCAGTACTTGATGGAAAATAGAGGCCTGGTCATGAAATCCAGACCACAGATTTCGAGTGCAGGAGTCTCAGGTGTAAACTCGTATTTCAGAAGCCACAGTTTAAAAAGTGGTGTTAGCCTAAAATTCACTTGGCTCCACCTGCACGAAAACTGGCTTTAGTGTCATGATTTATTTCTTTTCCGGCTGTTACTGCAGAGACATGTTTTTTAAGAAAAGATCCCGGTGAACACAATGACTGCTGCACAGTGTTCGCCTTTTGAAAGATTTCATCGGTAAGAATCACTTGTTCATCACTGCTTACATCCCCTCAGGTTGGAACATTTTCTCCATCTGCATGTTGTCGCTCAGAGATGTTAATATAAGGGCTTCTGTCTGGCTCTTGCGTCAGTTTTTGGCTATAATTTCAACACGCCCTGTTCAGTTTAAACCTGTAACCCATCAGGATTTGATCAACCAGCAACCCGTTGCGTTACTCATAACACCCCTTCGTGATAAACAGAGATGCTTACTGGCTGCTACTGTATTGGCCTGAATATAAGGCAATGGCTGCTTGGAAAAGACTTTTTGAAGATATGAAACACTTTTGTGAATTTCAACTGTTATATTTATCCGAAGAGAGATTCTCAATCTTTTCTCTCGCAAAACAGAAACCGTAAATAAACCATAAACGAACAGATCAATATTCTCATTCTCTGCTGCTACCTGTTGGATCGTCTGAATACTCTCTGACTGTCATCATCTTTTGTCTGTTTGTCTGTTGAGCCTCCCAATGTGACAATCGATGAAAGGTGTAATTTTTGACTGTTTCACAGATGATTCAACTCATCTTGAAGCCTGCTCTATAGGGCCCAAATGTGGAAACCCACTCGAGGCTTTTGAGTCAATAAATGGCTGTAACATCCATGATTTACTTGTCCAAATCGATTTCCAAAAACATTCTTGGTCATAAACACTTTTAGTATTGACAGAGTTCATAAATGGTAAATAGGAGAAACCTGAAAACAACTGCAAAATCACTTATTTACTTTATTATCAATTAATCTGCAGATTATTTTTCTTAATTGATCGATTAAACGCTTTAGTGTTAGTGTTAATTTAGTGTTAGTGTTAAATTTCAACACTGAAAAATGTATGCTGTCTTAATTTTAGTCTTTACTCATTTGCCTTGGATGGGAGCAAACGATAGGGTGGAGGCTGTTTTGAGGAGGCCCTAAAGGTCAGGTGTCAGCTCGTGTGGCTTCAGATTGTCTCTATAACTGATTGGTCAGTCACAAGGAAGAGTGGGAAAAGAGGGCGGAAAGTGCAGAAAGTGACAAAACAGGTGCAATCATAATAAAGAAGAGTCCGTGAGCTCTGGACATCCAAGTCAGCTTCTCAAAGATTTGTTTTTCTTCTCACTGATGTCCTGTTTTACCTCTGACCTGGTTTATTTTAACACTCAGACACAATAAAGTTGAGATTTCAGAGGAGCAACGTGTCTCAAACTGACCTTTTTTTGCTGCACTTAGATGTCATGAATAAGATTCTGGACCTGCTCTCATTGAAGGTTCCCAACCACCAAAGCAGGCCATGGAACATTTAGAGAGTTCGGTCATGATGAACGCTATTTTTGGATAACACTTCATTACAGAATGAAGACGATCTGTCGAGAAGTTTAACCACCAACTCTGACTGGGACGGCAACCGGCAAACGCCTCCAGGTAGCTTTCAATGCGGACAAAGCTCTGGTCCAATGACGCAACTTCCTCCACGTCTGTTTTAGTGTTAGTGGTTTTCAGGGCTGCTGGCAGTGTTTGGACTGGACAGCTGCTGATGGAGGGATGAGGAAGGAAGAGGAGGAGGAGGAAGCTGGCAAAGGAGAGATGGAGAAATGTAAGGAATCAAAACATTGCAAATCGCGAGAGGCAGGAATTTATCTTTTATCTATTTGGAGGATGAAGAGGAGGAGTTAAGATTTTGAAGATTTTTCCAGGTCCAGCTCCTTCCCTCTCTTCTCTCCTCTCTTTCTACCTGAACCTCCTTTCATCCTTTGCTTCTTTGCTTTATTGTTTCAAGACACAAACTTCCTTAAGAAAAGCATCTGAACATTGTCATCCTCCTCTTCCTCTTCATCCCAAACCTCTTTTTTTCCTCTCTGTTGTTTCCCCCTATCCACCCCTTTATGTGTCTTTAGGCTCCAGTTTGCAGGACATGTCGAACAGCAGGTTCTGGTTGTCGATCACCTGTAACTGGCGGACGTGGGCCTTCGTCTGCAGGTGGGAGGGGGACGTCTCTGTATCCATGGCTACCAGAAAAAAAAACAAACAGACAAACAAAAAACAGTGATGTTAGGAAGAGGAAATCAATTAAACAGAGTTAGAAGTTCACACTGTCACCAATTGTGATGGAGACAAAGCTCGATATAATGTGAAGCTCTCTGATGATTTTAACTTTGTCTTTCCTTCACCTCAGGACATTTTCCATCCAGGTCTCAATTGCAGCCTTTGTCTTTTTTAATCTCTTTAATTCATTAGGAAGACGTCTCTCAGTTTGACAACTGATCATCTGGAAAACAGCTGTAGGACATCTGGACCAGAATCCATTTTTAAACCGCACACAGTTCACAACTGGAGTTTTACTGCACTTTTAAAGCTTTGGTATTTTAACTTTTGGCCGTGTGTAATGTTTATAATAAACTGTGGAAAAGCAGCTGTGAATACAAAACTGGACAGATGAAACAACAGAAGCTGAAGTGGACAGGACGTCTCTTTGAGTTCTGACAGTTTCTACACGAACATTACGCCTATAGAGAGAGGTCAAAGGTCACACAGCAGCAGCGTGTCGACACATTGACAGGTAAAACCATTACATAATGTTATAACGAACTGTACTGACACACAGTGTGTATATGTGTGTGTTACCTAGCTGAGTGCTCCTGTATCGTCTGATGATCCTCACCATCTCTGCCACTTTATGCTGCAGAAGAAGGAGAGAGGGAGGAAATAAAAAGAGGAGGAGGAGGAGAAAGAAAAGGTCACAAGAGAAGAAGTGATGAGTTTTTAACATCTTGTTCCAGTTTTATTTCCTGTTTAAGAAACAAACCTGGTCTGACTTTACCTCCTTTACAAACTCACGCTCACAAAACAGAGTTTGGTGTGTTTGTTACAGCCACAGAGGATCATGGGTAATACACACTGTTGGGTCGTGTGTGGGACTGTGCAGTCAGAGCTCCGGTCATCAGATTGATAATTTGAAGGAATTCCTGCATGTTGTTACTGAGATATCACATTCATGAATCCAGTCACAGTTGTTACCGGGATGGAGACATAAAAATTTATTTGCTCACTTCATATAAATATGTAAACGTACAACACATCCCCTCTCTCTGTGACGAACGGCTTTTCACTGGTTCTTCTTTTAAATTTTAGAAACATTTTTGCAACTGAAACACGATGACAAACACACTGGAACAGGATTTGAATGGACGTGACTTCACTCACCATCTTCTCAAAGTTGACGAGTTCGCCGTGAAACGTCTTACAGCTCTCGTGGAGAAACGTCAGATCTGCCAGAGGAAACACATCAGTTCACCAACACAGGATTCATCAGGGTTTATCAGCAAATTAAAGCATCAGGAGTCAAAGTTCACATCATGCAGAACAATGTTATGAAATAGGACTTTAATGTTGTAGTTGGAACTTAAGGAAACGCTGCTGCGTGTTTGTTCCTGTCAGCTCAGTTTAACCTCCTCATTTCCTGTTGGTTTTATTTGGAAACATTTTAAGCAGGTTTCAGCATCAGCTCATTCGTTTACACGTTTTAGCTTCTTTAATTCTCCTGTTATGATCTTCACACATCAGATAAATACACTGTGATGAAATAATAATAATAATAGTACAGATTTGTACAAACCATGAACCAATGAATGAGACTCTGAAAATGAAGTTTTCTTCTGTTTGCAGCTTTTATTCTCTCTCTTTCTCTTTTTAAGCGCTTCATTCTTCCATCCCTCCCTCTTTCTCTGGTTATGTTACCATGGAGACAGAGAGCTTAAGGCTGCACACACACACACACACACATCGTCTTTCTTCTGCTTTCACTCGTTCAGTTTCAAAAGACTTAAAATGAGATTACTGTACACACTCTACGCCTCTCATCCTGTGTGTGTGTGTGTGTGTGTGTGTGTGTGTGTGTGTGTGTGTGTGTGGACACCTGCTGGGTTAAATGAGTGAGGCTGAAGACGAGATGAAAAGAAAAAAATAAAACCAACGATGAAGAGGAGTCTTTGAAGTGACTGAACGTGGTGTGTGTGTGTGTGTGTGTGTGTCAGGTTGACGCTAACATGGAGCTGATTAGCCAGGAGTGTTAATTAGCGAGGAGGAGCTAACTTGTCAGCAGCAGCTTCACATCTGCTCAGCAGCTGGAGGCGATCAGAGTCTCAGAGGATCAATAAGTGCAGGTTTAGAACTCGGATCAGTTCATCAGCACTGACGAGGTTCAGTCCCTCGCTCGGGTTCATGTGACTGTCAGGGACAGTTTGAAAACAACACGAGGTCATGTGACTGTCAGAGGAAAACATTACAGAAAACTCTGCTTCTTGAGAAACTCAACTGTCGTCTGGAGTCCGACTGCTGCTCCCTGTGTCAAACATCCTCCTCCTGCAGAGTCAGACCTGAACTGACCTGAAACTTATATTCATAGATTCAGAGCGACTTCCTCCTCCTGAGGAGATCATTATCTCTAATGTCCAACCACAATAAACCTCCAGAAATCCACTTAGAAACCAGAGAGAAAAGACGCTGCAGAACTTCATTCAGAATCCTCCTCTTTTTAAGTTTCCCTCAGTATCACAGTGATCCAGTAAGACTTGTCTGAACATCCATGACACACTGACAACATGAGCTGATAATAAATAATTTGGCTGCTTTAAATGGAGACTACTGAAATATATAATGTATATAATGTGATAATTGTCACTGTGTGAGTACCTTTAAGCAGCAGAGGTGTGAAGGGGATCAGTGGAGGTCTTAGGCTGGTGATCAGGTCTCTGTAAGACTTGTGGTTCCTGGAGGGATCCTGTAAGACCAGAAAATCCCAATTTGAAACACTTACAAGAAGTGATAAGTTAGCAGCAGATCAAAACTAAAACATGATACTGTGACTGTGACTCACCGCGATGCTCTCAAACTGCTGGAACTGCTTCCTGAACTTCCCCGGGAGTCCCTGAACACAACACACACACACAGACTGGGTTGCAGTGAACTGAGCCTTATTTACTGGTTATCTAAATGTGTCGTGTTGTCGTGTGAAGGTGCAGCAGAGCAGCGTCAGGTGAGTCCTGTACCTCCCAGGTGAGTCGTAGTCTGCTGACAGCCGGATTATCCAGACCCAGAACCACAGCGAGGAATGACAGCAGATCCTGCTGCTGCTTACACCTGAAACACACAAACACCTGTTCACACCAGGAACCTGGGACACATCTGGCCTGATCCTCCTGCAGGTCTGACCCTGACCCGGGTCAGGACGTGGACTCACAGAGCTGCGATCTTGATGAACTTGCGGAGCAGCTGGACCCTCTTCGGCAGCGACTGACACTGCAGGATCTCGGTGGCGACCCAGTGCTGTACCTCGCTGCAGCGCTGCAGTACCAGCTCCAGGTTGAGGGGGCGCCAGCGCGACTGCTCTCCGTGAAACACGTAACACACAAACTCCACCTGTGGGAGACACCAACGCAGAAGAAGACGACACAGCTCTGTCAGATCTGAGTGTGCTGGTTGTGGAGCAGCAGCGTGTTTGTTCTCTGTGACCTCTGACCTCGTGGACGCAGCTGAACAGCTCCCAGTCAAACACCACCAGCTGATTGGCCACTTCCTCTGCTGACATGTCGTGGAGTTTACTGTCACCTGGAGTCCAGTGGATCTCCTCAGGAAGAGGAAGCTGAGGGTAAAAACATCATCACATTATAACAAACAGAACCCGCTCCCTTCATCAGATAATGAACAGTGAAACCGTTCAGTTCCTCACCAGTGAGTCGAGTTCAGAGGGTTCACAGGCGAACAGGTGAGTGTTGACTCCCAGCGTGGTGAACACAGCTTCATCACTGGGACGAAACACCGCTTTCTCTGAACACAGAGACGTTAATAACACTTAAATAAAAGACAACAACACGCACTTTATCTGGTTTCTAGAGACGAACTACCACAATAAGAGTTTTGGTTTTTCAATATAAAAGCAGATCAAACTGAACAAAGAGAAAACGACCACAAAGACTCAAACTAATGATCGTGTTGATGTGGTTTTGTGTCTCCTGACCTCCGGCTGACGTGACGGCCACCAGGATGAGGTTTCCAGGCAGGACCGGTTGGTCTTCACTGTACTGGAGTTTCTCTCTGACCAGAGCCAGAATCTCTCCGACCCGACAGGACAGACGACTCCTGATGGTGACGTAGGAATGATCCGGAGTGTAGACCCTGCAGAAGACTGGCCACACACAGACGGACAGATGACGGTTTGTCCAAAAACAAAGAGAAAAATGTCAAAACCTTTTACACAAAATTTTATATTGGAGATGTTTTGGCACCATCTAGTGACCAGTTATGGTACTGCATCTTAAAGGAACAGTCCAACATTTTTTGTTGACAAGAAGATGGACGCCAGCTTCATCTCCACTGCAGAGATGGGTCCAGGACATGTTAGCATAGCTTAGCACAAAGACCTAAAGGAGAGGGAAACTGTTAGCCTACCTCCATCAAAAGATGAGAAAGAAACCGTTTAGACTGATCTCAGCAGCCTGTGGTTAATTTACTGCATCATTTATTTCATTTTGGAAGATAATTGGATTTTATTTTATTTGAAATATAATATTTGCTGCTACTGCGTTAGCTTGTGTGAAGGTTAAGATGTCAGTGTCTATACAATAAAAAAGATTTTTGTCCAGACCAGTGTTTTAGCTCTATTATCAGAAATAATCTCTGTCCATACTAACACACCTGAAAACACACTCCCTCACTGGGCTGCGTGAGGGTTCAGGTTAGAGTCAGGATCAGGTCATTATGTCCTCTGGAAGTCCTCACAACTATAGCAAGGCTAAAGTGCGTACGTGTGTGTGTGAGTGTGTGTGTGTGTGTGTGTGTGTGTGTCTGGGTGTGTCAGGCAGTTTGTGATTTGTATATCCCGACCACAGACTGCAGGTGTGTTTGCATTTCAACTGTGTGTATGTGTTTACAGATTAGACAATGAACTGCAGCTTTTATATTTCTGTCTATGCACATGTGTAGCTGTGTGTGTGTGTGTGTATGTGTGTCGTACTCTCGTCGGAGCCTCTGAAGGCCTCTCTCGGCTGCAGGCAGGCGTCGATACGTCTGAAGTGTCTGAACAGAGGACGGACCTGCTTCTTCCTGCTCTCCTTCTCCTCATCAGAGCTGAAAACACACACAGACACACACAGTAACACACAGTAAAACACACAGTAACACACAGGCAACCGCCTTTTTTAAGACACGTAAAAGCTTCAAACATCAGGAGTGGGGGATTTACTGACCCATTTTATGTTGGAGAATAAAACCTGAAAATGTCTTGAGCTTGTGTTAAAACCACAGACCTTATTTCAGACATTTAACCAGAAACACACTGACTTTGGGACGAGGGAACAGGAAGTGCTAACATGCTAACATGCTAACTGACTTCCTGTTTCTAGGATCAGTCCTGCAGCTCTCTCTAACCTGCAGTTTTACAGATTAACAACCAAGAACAATATCTAGAAATAAAGTGTTTCTAGTGTTATAATTATTAAGAATCAACAAACTTGCAGGAGCAGATTGGGGCTAGCTTCCCTGACATTAGCAGAGCCACTGCTGTTTATAAAAAAAATGTTTAGTTTTCTAGTTGACGCCATTTTGTCCCCTGGCGGCCACCGTAGACTCTCTGACATCGTTGGAGATGGAGCGTTCGGGGGACAGGTGTTTAGTTGGCTGCAATCTGCGATCTCACCACTAGATGTCAGTAAACCCTACACACTGCACCTTTAATTTTAGGTTATGATCCAGTCAGTAAGCTGACACACTTTGGGGGAGTGTGTGTGTGTCGTTGTATTCCTGTGTGATTGTGTGTGTTGGTCTTACGGGCAGTGTAAGATCTCGGTCCATCTCTGCAGTTTGAGGACGTCCTCCACCAGCTCAGGATACCGACTCAGCTCCTGGACCGCACACAGGTACAGCTCCTACACACACAAACACACAATAAAAACACACACAAAGTTGTGTTTTTCACACTAAGTTAAATACAGAAGATGAGAAATGTGTGCGACTGTGAAAGTTTCCAGGGCTGAGTCAGTTCTGTTGGAAACCAGGAGCCAAGAACAATAGGTCCCACCCTGAAAAAGTGTGTTATCACCTGTGTGTGTGCTGTCATTATTATTACAGTGTGTGTGTGTGTGTGTGTGTGTGAGCTGAGGAGACAGTTAAAGGGAAGTTCTGCTGTTTTTCTTTGTGTCATCAGACCATCAGATCCTGTTTCACTGAGTCTGTCAGGAGCTGGTTTTTAGTCCTGAACCGGACTTTCTAAAAAGAGAAATGCCACCATCCGTCCGTTGCCACGGTGACGGCTGCTTCCTCATTCAGGTAGAGCAGCGAGGACATCCTTGTAATTTGGTCTTTCCATTTATACCCTCGGCCTTCGTTTGGAGTGACACTTGGTGGTGAAGTGGTGGTGGGTGGAGGCTGGTTTGGGATTGGACCCTTGTTCACTCATACATGCACCTGGACAACCAACAGGTGGCGATGTAACTCCACCTGTAAATGTTGGCCAATCAGAAGCCTGAAAGAGGTCTTACTGGTTCCAGTAGAACAACAACAACGAGGCACTGAAGACTGAATTTTCTCAATTTCCAAGATGGCGACCGATTAGGGAGAGAAGTGTCTGTCGTTTTAAATTCTACTTTCCGACCTTTGTGTGTTCTGCATGTTTCAATATTGTGCTCTCAAAATGGCAGCTGTGGGTGAGGAGGTGTTACATGTTGTGTATCATGTTGTGTGTTGTGTATATGTTGTGTGTTGTGTACCTGTGGTTGTGTGTTACCTTAGGGAAGCTGTTGCTGCGCTCTCCCTCCTCCTGCAGCAGCTCTCTGTAGGTGTCCAGGTACCTGAACGCCACGTTCAGCACCGCCTGCTTCCTCTCTGCTCCGTCCAGCCCTCCGTCTGTTTCTCCCTCCATCTCTCCATCCCTCTCTCCTCCTCCCTCTCTCCTCTCACCCTCTGCCTCCCCCTCCCTGCCTCTCCTCTCTCCCTCCTTCCCCTCCGTCTCCAGAGCGAATCTGAGAGAGTCTGAGTTAAGGACAGATATTCATCTGATGACACAAACACATTACGGACAATTAAAATTCCTGATTCACTGAGCATGAATCTGATCAGAACCACACAGTTAACTTAATCAAACACATTGATTACCTCAGGATTTGATGGCTGCAGAGAGTTGCACAGATCAAATCAGACACCAACACAGTGCTTAGATGATATACGTCTATTACAAGAGCTTGACAACGACTTTTAAAAGGCTAAGGCGAGAACTAAAGTGATGTAAAATCTTGCACGTGTGGAACAGATCGGGCGTTGTCGTGAAAGAGGTTCAATTCTGCGCATGTTCTGATTTTGGCACACGAGCAGATCGGATCATGTTTCCAGGTACGGATCGAGCACTATGGTAACTCAGATAACCACCCTGTACAACTGAGCTGAACAGAAACGCATCTGATAAAACTACAGCTCCAACCTTGAGGTGGATGGACTACAACAGACCACGTCAGGTTCCACTGCTGTCAACCAACAACAGACTCACCAACACTGGACTGTTAAAGGCGGGTCTGAAGGATCTGGATCTGGATGAAGGGTCAGAATCTGAATCCACAGAGCTACAGTCCAGGCTGCTGCTGGTGTAAAGGTGTGGGGAATGATTTCTTGACTCACGTTGGGTCTTAATACCAATCAGTCATGGTCTGAATGTCACAGCCTGAGTGTTGTTGCTGACCATGTTCTTCCCTTCATGGACACAGTTTCCAGCAGGAGAATTCTCCGTGTCCAGAATCTCAGAGGAAAGTTTCCAACATCTGGAGGAATCCAAAGCAAAGAGAGGAACTACCCAGTGTTAGGCTGGTGTTTTAACAGCGTCAAAGAGAAATTATTTAAACCTGAATTCTCCTTTAAAGCCTGATTCATGAGTTCATCTGTAATCAGCTTGATTTTAATGTTTCAGCCTCAGAGAGCAGCAGCTCTGAGGAGAAACTGTAAATTCAGAGACGCCGCCATGATGACCCACATATCACTGCACACACACACACACACACACACACACACACACACACACACACACACACACAGCTGCCTCCGTCTCTGCACACACACCATGTTTTTTTCTCTCTCCCTGATGAACACAGTTCCTGCAGCAGCCTGATGAGGGCGCTAACACTGACGATCAGTCGTAATTTATTAAATCTGTCTCAAAACAACCTGATGTTTTCACTTTTACCTGGTTTTTGTTTTTGATGTTGTTGCTCTCAGGTGTGTAGCACCTTCTAACCTTGTTGAGACGATGTGAATGAATCATTATTACTTTACCTTTTATTTCTTGCATTCTGCACAATTTAACTTGAGCTGAATTGTCTATTATTTACCTTTTACCTGTTTTTAATGCACTCACAGATGTACAGGTAACTATCACTGGATTATTTAGATCCTGAGGCAAAATTAAAAACATGATGATTTTCAGGCAAGTTCTGCAGTCCTAAGAAGTGACTTTTATCTATGTTTATCTATCTATTTCAAAGAGGAGTTATGGATATTTATTCATGATGAACATCAGAGATAAAAGTGTAAGTTGTGCTAATTCCAGCGGTTTATGTCTGAGGTCTCTGTGTTAGGATTTCACTGAGTTATGACTCTTAGAAAACAGGGAATAACATGAGGATCACACCCTCAGGAACTGAACCACAAACAGCTGAAGAGTGAGAGTGTGTTGAGAGGAGAAGATCTCTGTGTACTGTGGTTTTTCTCCAACGAAGAAAAACCAGCAGAGGAAAATGAAGACGAGTATTTCTCCCTCTCTTCTCTCCCGCCCCCATCCCTCTCTGCTCTACTTCCTCTCCTTCCTCCTCCTCCTCCCTCCAGCTCCAGCTCTCCCTCTCCCTCTCTCTCTCTCTCTCTCTCTCCCTCTCCCTCTCTCTCTCTCTCTCTCTCTCTCTGAGTGGGTGAGTATGAAAGTGGACGACAATCACTCCATCACTGCAGAGGAAAAAAGGATTCATTTACATTTTAAACGACGCAGCATAACAATCTGTCCTGAAGTCAGCTGTTTAGCATCTCTTTACTTATTTATGTGATTTTAATTCAGCACAGTTTCAGTTCATATTTAATATATTCTATCACCTCTCTACAGATCAGATTTTCCTGAGGGCACCGCCTGAACCTGTAACCCTGAAGTCAGCATCAGCCTGGTTCCTCCACAAAAAGCCAATGGGATTTTTTCATACTGTTTTATTCCAGAAAATAAACTGTGACCAACTAAAGTTTCTGATCCTTCCAGGTTTAGTTGATCAGATAATCTTCACAGATGAACACCACTGTTCTGATGTTTGAAGCCTAAATCCAATCTCCAGAAGTAAAAAGCTAATGTTAGGCTATAAACCAACTACACCACGGTCACATGACGTCAACGTCTCCACCACTAAGCTTCCAACTGGTCATTTCATTTAGCTCTGAGCTCTTCTACAAAAGCCTTTCTTCTTAGAAAGTTAGTGATAGTTTGAAAGAGCGTGAGTAGAAACACAACGAGGCTGTAAAGGTGGACTAGTGAGTAGATGGGTTTTCATGTTAACGTCCCCGACAACCTCTGTAGTCTCATTTAGACACTCGTTAGCAACCGCCTTTTTTAAGACACGTAAAAGCTTCAAACATCAGGAGTGGGGGATTTACTGACCCATTTTATGTCGGAGAATAAAACCTGAAAATGTCTTGAGCTTGTGTTAAAACCACAGACCTTATTTCAGACATTTAACCAGAAACACATTGACTTTGGGACGAGGGAACAGGAAGTGCTAACATGCTAACATGCTAACTTACGTCCTGGTTTTAGGATCAGTCCTGCAGGACTCTGTATACTTGTGGGCTATGACAGTTTTCAACAGTCCTGCAGGTTTGGAGCAACATTACAATGATTCTGAAGCTGTTGTTTTATGGTTAAATGTTATATAATGTTGCTTCAAAAGGCTGTTTGAAGGTTAAGATTTGGTTTTAAGGTTCAGGTCCAGGTTAGTCAGTTTTACTTTATGCTTTGCTAAATTTACTAAATTAAAATCAGACATTTTATTACAGAACAAATGACACGCAAACAATTATGTCCAGAGTCAGTCAGGTAGCTTGTTGTTTTAATATGACATCAGAGGCTCCACCTGCTGCAGGTAGAGCTGTTTTCACATTTTCATAATTGTTCCTAAAATTATGAATATAAAACAGAAACAGAAAAAATTGAAGAACCCAAACAGAGAGAGCGACTCCTCTGCAGCTGTCAGCGCAGGGTTTAAATAAAGGTTTGGAAAAACACAAACAGCCAACCAGCGGTTGCCACGAACAATACCTGTCTCCAACTCTGTGATGTTATCACTGTGTGTGTGTGTGTGTGAGCAGCTGCCTCTCAGGTAAAACAGAAAGATGATAAGTTTCCTGACAGTTTTATAAAAGACGAACAAACCTGTTAAGGCCTCTTACATAACACACACACACACACACACTCTCTGGCTCAGCGGCAGGCGTGTCGAGGCAGGCAGGTGTGTTCAGGTGAGGCAGAGTTACGCTGTGAAACAGAATGTAAATAACTTTTCTCCTGAATGAAGTTTTTACTGCTGGTCTGTGTGAGGTTGTTGTTGTCTGCTGTGTGTGTGGGAGGTGGCAGCATCATGCTGAGGAGGAGGAGGAGGAGGAGGAGGAGGAGGTGAAATGAAATGAAATCTAAACGTGAAGTGAAGGGGTCTGAATACTTTCTGAAAGCAGTGTGTGTTGTGTGTGGGCTCCTGCAGGTGTTTTTCTCAGGAACAGGAAACTGATTCACCTGGATCCTGATCCCTGGTATCCAACACAATCACGAGTGTGTGAATTTTTGTGAACTTTCCTGTTCTCCAGGGAAAGCCCTGAGCGTGCTGCGGTGATGGGGTTTAAAACCAAAACACCACAGAAAAACAAAGAAACAGAAAGAGAAAGACAGTGACGGCGTGACAGGACAGCTCGCTGTGTGGGAGGAGGACTTTTTCTTTCTCTTTAGAAGAAGAGATGAAGTGATGCTGCCCACTCGTTTACCTCTCTGCGGATGCTTTTACCTTCCTCCTCCTCCTCCTCCTCGTCTCTCCGCCTTCCTCGACCTCTCAAAGCTGCAGGTTTCCCTCGTCCAACTTCCCGTTTGTGAGGATGTGAAGAGCAGCAGTGTGTGTGTGTGTGTGTGTGTGTGTGTGTGTGTGTGTGTGTGTGCAGATACATAAGAGGCTCTTTAGCACCTGTTCACATAGCAACCAGCTCTCAACAAGACATTTGGAGAAGAGGAGTGGGAGGAAGAGAGAGAGAGGGAGGGAGAGGAGAGAGGAGGTGGGAGGAAAAAAACACAGACTCAAATTAGAGGCTTCGGTCTGAGCTAAATACACGAGAAAACCTCCAACTTCTCTCCATGAAAACATCAGCTCTGTCCACAATGTCGCTCTCAGACACTGATTCACTTCTGCTGCAGGTGATTTCCTCCATTAAGAAGCTTTTTGTGAAGGTTTAAACCCTCAGCATCGTTACACTAGGCTGTAACGTTGGTGAGCAGGTACGATCTCCCTCTGAGGAACACAACAAACTCTGCTCATAACTCTTGATGTTTCTGTCAGTTTCCTGGATATCAGAGATGAACACTGGTTTTTAAAGACTTCTAAGTCTTCTATAGTTCAGCATTACTCTTGAACTTGCTGGGCAGTTTAAAGGTGCTATATGTGAGTTTTTGCTAACGTTAGCATTAGCAGCTGTTTACTCACCAATCTACAAGAAACATTGTGAGTTCATCAAACCTCATTCCTTCACTCAACAGGAGCTGTTTCCAGCTGTGAAAAGCAACGTCAGTGTTTTGCTTCTGTTTCTGTCTCTTCTTTTCTCCCAATCAAGATGGCATGCATGTTAGCATGCTAACCAGCTAGCCCCAGTCCGCCATGTCATAACACCACTTTAAGAACTCTTGTCTTGTAAACACAAAGATGGCAGCTGCTAATGCTAACGTTAGCTCACATATAACACCTTTAAACTTCTGGAATCAGACCCAGAGAGTTCAGAGTAACACTGAACTGTAGATCAGTTAAAGACTCCAGAGTTTGGTTTGTTTGTTAGAGCCACAGACTGTCGTTTGAGAACCAGCAGACGGAGGCAGTGGTATTCCAGCTGTGTTCTGTTGTGGTGTGTTACGTGTCTTTGAGCAAGGCATTGCCACAGTCTCTCTACTCATATCTCTCTCTTCCTCTCGGTGTTACAGTCAGTTTCTCTCTCTCTCAGCTCGTAGGCGTTCTTTACATCCCATTTGGATTCAGTTGGTTTCTCTCCTCCTCCTCCTCCCACGTTCACACTCTTTCACTCTCTCCCTCCGTGTTCACACCATCTTCTCTCTCTCTCTGCATCTGTCTGCTGATTCCTCCTCAAACCATTCTTCTTCTGCTAATTCATTAGCCTGTATATGTTGTATATATTAAATGACAGAATGAAGTCTCTGTGCACTTTATCTCTTCCTGTGGTAACTTCAGTCGGGGCTCAGACGTTAGTTAGTTATTGTCGTAACTCAGTCACATCTTCAGTCAAACTTAGATTTTTAGATTCAGTGTGATTTCCACTTCCCAAATATATCATTATCTCTGAGAGCCATCAAGAAGAGGAGGCTCCTGACAGCTGCAGAACTCAGAACCCTCCTGTTTTTAACTTTCCTTCAGTATCAGTCTGAACATTCATGGAGTCTAATGAGTAAACAAACAATCTGAAAAAGGATTTAAAGGATTTAAAAACCTCTGTTTTGTTTTAAGTTATGTTATAATGTTAAAAGCTTTAAGTTATCTGTCATTTACTCTTTTTAATTTCTGTATCGGCCTCAAAGATCCACTGTTGGTCCAACTGTAGTTTCATTTAGAAAAAGATGCAGACAGTGTTTACTTCCTGATTGTGTCTCATCAGTCACGACGTGTCCTTCTCTGATTGGACACAGTCTTATCATGAGACTCTTTTACTGAGGGCGCGTTAGTGTGGACGCAGGTTTTTTCTAAAACACTCGTCTGGGCGGAGGTGGTTTTAGTTAGAGACCCTGTGGACGCTCACACAGGAAACTGCCTCCAGGGGGCACTACCAGTTTTTCACATCAGTGGACATATGCTGCTCCTACGCTTCTATTCCAGCCACGTGATTGGTTCAGAGTTCTGTCGAGCAGGTCTGATATTTCTACCCAGGAAAAGTTTTTTCATGATGATTATTCTTATTGTTTTATCTCCCAGGCTTCGTCTCAGCTCATGTGCTTCATCTCTAACGGGTGTGTTCAGAATATAACTGGGATGAATCCAGTGTAGTATTGATTACATGATTGATCAATCAACACACACACACACACACACTCTGACATGACGTTCATTCCTCTCCTCTGTTTCCTCTTCAGTGTTTCTTCTTCACACATTTCTCTCTCCATCCTCTCACTGTGCAACGTGGTGTCTCTATGGTAACCGCCTGCAGAGAGGCGGACCCCGACAGGACACGCCCACTGCAGCATGCTGTCTCTCTCACACACACACACACACAGAGCAGCAGTATATTTTAGTCAATGCGACCACAGGTTTTGTCTGAGTCGTGTTGCTCGCGATCTTAACAATACTGCAGCAGCTGCTCGTCAGTGTTTCAGCTCAGTGAAAAACATCAACACCAGATTTTCTCTGTGTGTTTGTCTCTGATAAATCTGACTCTCTCTGCTGTGTCTGTTCAGTTAAAGCTTCAGTTCTGGTTTCATTTATCTGAACCGACAACGACTTCAAGGCTAAATATGTCTTCATGGCCCACATTTAATCTGTGTGTGTGTGTGTGTGTGTGTGTGTGTGTGGAGGAGTGTTTCTAATGTAGTTTATATGATTCTGTTACAGTTCATCTCTGAAGATCAGAGTTATTATACCTCAACATATGAATTTTTTTTATATTTACTGTTGGAAGGAGATTTTTTTCTCCTTTGATGGAGCACAGTTTCCTCTGCTTCCAGTCTTTGTGCTAAGTTAGGCCACAGTTTCCCTGCTTCCAGTCTTGTGCTAAGCTAGTTAACAGTTTCGCTTCCAGTCTTGTGCTGTTAGCTAACAGTTACCATGTTTCCAGTCTTGCGCTGCTTAGGCCAACAGTTAACGCAGCCCAGTCTTGGTGCTAAGCTAGCTAAAACACATCCTCGATGAAACTGATATCGTCCTCTCAGAGGTGGTTTTTAAGTTAATCTCTGACATAAACAGACACAGCAGCAGAGATCTGTGTGTGTGTGTAAATTGTTTGCAGCCATAGATTCAAATGTGTGGAGGGGTATGTGTTGATTTACATGTATTTGTTTGCAGCTCTCCTTTAAATCTTCAGTTAAACCTTTAATGCAGGAGAGTTTGTCTGAAGTCGGATCAGCAGCCTGAAACTCAAAGATAATGATCAACAGATTCATTGATGAGGAGAATAATCATTAGCTGCCAGTCTCCTGAAGTTATTTACATTCTGTTTCACAGCGTAACTCTGCCTCACCTAGACACACCTGCCCTGCCCTCGACACGCCTGCCCATGACCAGAGAATTAATGACATGTGTGTATGTGTTATGTAAGAGGCCTTAACAGGTTTATTAGATCTTTTATAAAACTGTCCACGACTTATCATCTTTCTGTTTTACCTGAGGAGGCAGCTGTCACACACACACACAGTGATAACATCACAGAGTTGGAGACAGGTATTGTTGCGTGGCAACAGCTGGTTGGCTGTTTGTGTTTTCAAACCTTTATTAAACCCTGCGCTGACAGCTGCAGAGGAGTCGCTCTCTCTGTTTGGGTTCTTAATTTTTTCTGTTTCTGTTTTTATATTCATAATTTTAGGAACAATTAGCAGAAAATGTGGCTCTACCTGCAACAGGTGGAGCGCTCTGATGATGTCATATTAAAACAACAATACCTGACTGACTCTCTGGACATATTGTTTTGCGTGTCATTTGTTCTGTAATAAAATGTCGATTTTAATTTATTAAAAGTTAGCAAAGCATAAAGCTAAAACTGACTAACCTGGACCTGAACCTTAAAACCAATCTTAACCTTCAAACCTTTTTGAAAACGCATTATATAACATTTAACCTTAAAACAACAGCTTCAGAATCATTGTAATGTTGCTCCAAACCTGCAGGACTGTTGAAAACTGTCATAGCCACAAGTATACAGAGTCTGCAGGACTGATCCTAAAACCAGGATAAGTTAGCATGTTAGCATGTTAGCTTTTCCCTGTTCCCTCGTCCCAAAGTCAATGTGTTTCGTTAAATGTCTGAAATAAGATATGGTTTTAACCTGAAGCTCAAGACATTTTCAGGTTTTATTCTCCGACATAAAATGGGTCAGTAAATCCCCCCACTCCTGATGTTTGAAGCTTTTACGTGTCTTAAAAAGGCGGTTTATGAGTGTCTAAATGAGACTACAGGGGTTATCGGGGAGACGTTAACATGAAACCCATCTACTCACTGGTCACCTTTACAGCCTCGTTGTGTGTTTCTGCTGCATCTTCAAACTATGCTAACTTTCTAAGAAGAAAGGCTTTTTGTAGAGCTCAGAGCTAAATAAATGACCAGTTGGAAGCTTAGTGGTGGAGCGTTGGCGTCATGTGACACGTGGTGTAGTTGGTTTATAGCCTAACATTAGCTTTTTACTTCTGGAGATTGGATTTAGGCTTCAAACATCAGAACAGTGGTGTTCATCTGTGAAGATTATCTGATCAACTAAACCTGGAAGGATCAGAAACTTTAGCTGCTCGGTTTATTTTCTGGAATAATCCAAAACACAATGAAAAAATCCCATTGGCTTTATGTGGAGGAACCAGGCTGATGCTAACTTCAGGTTGGACTACAGAAACACATCATCACTGCAGAGCTCTGTGTGTTTATATAAAGTTTTCAGACCCAACGAACAAAGTAAAACTAGCTCACACACACAAATACACACTAATTATTTTATGAAATCCTCAGTGTCTGACTGACACACCCTCGCTCGGTTAAAACAACCACACCCTCCCTCTCTCTCTCTCTCTCTCTCTCTCTCACACCTCAATTATCACTGTGTGTGTGAAGTAAGACTGAACCTTGAAACAGGATAATCTGACTACTACCTCAATCTGCACACACACACACACACACACACACTCACACACACAAAGCTTCTCATTGGCCCAGGATTTAAAAACAAACCGTCAAGGTGCATCATGGGAAACCTGTTGTGTTTTAATCCAGCGTCTCAGAGACATGACGACTGTTTAAAACCAGATCAGTCCATAAAACCGTCCATCACCAGCTCCGCCCGTCCCGTTCCCATCACTCTACTGTTATCAACTTTTTCTGTCCGTTACCATAGCAACCAACTCTACTTTCCTCGTCCCGTCTCGCCGAGGTTTTTCTGTAACTCGTTAGATTTCTAAACAAACGGAACATAGAAACGACGCCGGGCGCTGAACATGAAGACAGATGAGTTAGAAGTGTTGCTAACATCTGGAGGCTAACTAAAGACAGAGCGCAGAGAGCTAAGATGGCCGACACAGGAGAGCAGGGAGAGCCCCATGTGACCCGGGTCGGCCTCTAAACAGAGTCTGACACCAGCTCCACCTGGAGACATGTTGTCGGCTGGAAAAGAGCTTTTCTGTACGTTTGGTTTTTGGTTTAAAGTAGGTCAGACTGAATTTATTCAACTAAAAATCACACGTCTTCTCTGAGTCACATCTCAACACACAGACATGAAACTTACATTCATACATTCAGTGTGATTTACACCTTCTAAAGATATCATTATCTCTGATGTCCGTCCACAATAAACCTCCAGAAATCCACTCAGAAATCAGAGAAAAGAGGCTGCAAAACCCAGAATCCTCCTGTTTTCTTCAGAGTCACAGTAAACAGTGAGTCGTCTGTTCATCCATGGAGCTGATAACAACTAATTCAGCTGCTTTTAATGGGGACAATTTGACTGAATGGAAACAAATACAGGTCCACAGAGACACTCACTGACTTAGTTTAAACCAATCTGCTCATTTTCAAAGATCCAGGTTTGTTTGGGTGAGAAACCTGGATTTTCTGTCATAATCCTTTTCCTTCTTCAGGAGTCTGATCCTCACGTGTTTTGTTTCATCAACATCCAAAAATCTGTGTCACTAAAAAGCTGTTTTGGCAAAAGTTCAATCAAAATGCATCATGTTTAAGTATTTATGAAGGGGTGTGTGTGTGTGGAGAGTGTGAACGTACAAGCGAGCAGGTAAAACCAGACAGGTGAGAATCCGTCAGCGCTGAAGGTAAGTGACGTCAAACATGGAGGACATGGGACAAACCCGGAGCTGAGAGGCTGCACGACGTTTAAATTCATGAAACTAACTTCACGTGCTGCAGGCTTTCTGACTGTGTGTGTGTGACGCAGACACACCGAGCCAAAATAAAAGCTGGATGTGGGTCACACTGACTGAAGAGGATCAACAGGCTCCGGCTCTGCAGTAATTAAATATGAAGCACGGTGTAATTTTCAGGCTGCTGAGACACAAAAACACATCAGATGAGGACGACGTGGATCCAGACTCGGCGTCTCTCTGCTCACCGTCAGTGTGTTTCTGACACATCAGACCAGACTCACTGCAGGATTCAAAATCAGGGAGACTCTAGTCACCCAGTCAGTAACGTTAGGATTCTGTCTGTGAACCCCTCACACTACAGGATCAGATAATCAGACCTATGACTGGATATAAAGATGGCCGACACGTCTCCACTTCCTCCAACCGTATAAAAATAAAAGCCAAAATATCCCAGATACAAGCGCCACCATTTGGAGCGCAGTTGTGATCGGGGGGCAGAGCCCAAGAGTCAAAGCCCCGCCCACACACCCAACCGACCAATCTCAATTCAATCTCAGCTGTCAATCATGACACCTGCTTTCACCTGCTTTTCATAGCCTCAAAGAACTAATTCAAATCAAACTTATCAGAAAACACATCAGAAAAACAGGAACATTTTATTTGGCGTGGATTCGGTGGGGGCGGGGCTTATGACCTATACTGCAGCCAGCCACCAGGGGCGATCCAGATGTTTTCAGAGCTGATTGGTTCTGACCAGCCTCAAATCCAGAATGATATGATTGTTTCATTCCAACCTTCAGACAAAATGATTATTACTGAAGTTAAAGAAACTCTTTGTTTGCGTCTGGATTTTCCACGTGCTACATTCGTAGTCCATAAATTAGCACCTCATGATATTTGTAGTCCATTAATGTCTTTCACTCTCGGCTGCAGCAGCACGGAGCGGATCAATATGCAGCTGAATGAGCGATGGACAGGAGGAGGTCTGACCCGGGTCCTACAACACCACCAGGAAAACCACCAGGTTCACCAGCGTCTAACCACCAAGACATCTGATGTCAGAGTTTAAAGACGCAGCTGTTTATCAGACTCTTGGACCACAACTTTCTGGAGGTGTGATTCTAAACCATCGGACTGATCCTTAAATAAACGAATAAACCTCATGTTGGATTCTCACCTGTTGTAATTAAGTTGAGTCCAGACATTTGGCAGGAGGATATTTACTGTTTGTCTTATTTAATAGAAAGTTGAATATCTTTGAGGTTTGAGCTGTCATTTTGGATAAAATGCGATTTAAAAAAAAATCATATCTCTGGGAATTTTATGCCTTTATTTGCACCAAATAATTGATTGATTTTTTCTGAAAAATCATCATTGGCAGCATTAACCTGTGATTAATAAGAAGGTATCCTGACAGGTCAGAACTCCTGATAAATAATGTACAAAGTGAATAAAGCTGATAAACTGGTGCTAACATCAGGAGCAGAGAAGCATCACGCTGCGGTTTCAGTCGTGACCGACGTCCTGAGGATTTCTGTCAGAACATTTTTCTCAGCATTAAGCTCCATCCATCTGAACAGTGACTGGTACAAACAGAAAACTAATCTGGTGTAAGAACAAACAGTCAGAAACAAACAACCACAGCATCACACAGCTAATCACAGACCTTTGGACTTCAGCTCAGTCTCAGCTCAGAGACTGGAATGAAAAGAACTGGAATCACCACCTCATGTTTGTACACCTCCTCCAACCAGTCCAGTTAGTGTTAATTAGTGTGTGAATTCCTGAGTTATGGCCAAAAACGTGTTTGCGAGGTCACACCAAAATCAAAAAGAGAATATTTGTGCCAAATTTGAAGAATTTCCCTCGAGGTGTTGCTGAGATATTATGTTCATGAGAAGGAGACGTACGAACTGAAAACACGGTCCAACGCTGGCATGGAGCAATACAAAGTGATTTTTCTCTTGTTTCTGAAACAGGGTCAGAAATCATCAGCCTTTCAGAGCAAAACAAAGTTCTCATTTCATCGCTGATGGTTTAGTTTTTGCTGGAGTGTCACATATTTCTACAGCTAACTGTCCCCTCTGGGCTACTGTAGGTGGTGTTTGCAGGAGAAGAGACTGGGGCGAGTTGTGTTGTTGAGTTTTGATCAGGAAAGAGTCGAACACGGAGCCTGAAGCAACACAACATCTGTCACATCAATCACAACAAATCTGCTCTTCAAACTCTGGATGATGGAGAAACGTTTCTGCCGTTTGAGGAGAAACTTTCAGAGAAAACATTCAAACTGAAGTTTGTTCCTTGACTTTTTTCTGGAGCCTGAACCAGAACAAACACAGCGTCCACAGTTTGTTTCCCTCCTCACAGGACAGTTGGTTCAGACGCTAAATTTCATGCGATCCATAATTTATCACCTTTGACTCATTCTGTGAAAATCTCTGAAACTGGACAGTTTGGTCTCTGCAACATGATGACGACAGCCTGGTTTATATCCTGCTGCACCGACTGCTTTTAATATGCATCTAACTGAAGTCACAGCTCTGAACACTGGCGTTATCGAGCCTTAAGTGCAAGAGGTTCATGGTTGAGGTCTGATGTTTTATGTTACAGTCTCTCAAATGTTCAAACTGGATCAGCCGGTCCCTGTTTTAACTCTTCAGTCCTGAACCAGGCGACCTGAGCAGGAATCTGCTGCAGGGATTTAACCTGCTCCTGAGTGAAAACCACCTGCAGACTGAACCTGACGATGGAGACGCTTCACATGTTTTAGAGTTGATGAAAGTCTCAGACTTTCTGTCTGACTCTCAGCTAAAATCTGTTATCAATTCTTTAATCACTTATTTATTTATCAAAAGAACCGTCCTGTGTTCTCATTTCTCACTGTGAAGGTATTAAGGACGATTCAAAGACGTCATCTGGTCATTTTGATGAATATGTTGCAAATGGACTCGTCAAGATAAAACAAATATCCTCCACAAAAATCCTGTTTCCTGGTCCAAGGACTGAGCAACAGGATTTATAAAGACTGAGGAGTTTTATTTATATTTGCCTTTTTAATTCATTTAAACTGATTCTCTGCTTGATAAACTCTGAAGCTGAGTATATGTTAATATCAATATACAGATATAAGACGACAGACGCTGTGAGCAGCAGCAGATCTGAGAGGTACGAGGAGACGTTTATGATTTTATCAGTAATTAGTTCAGCAGCATCACCAGGTTGTGTAGAAAATAATTACTGGTGTGAAAACAAACTCATCGCTTCATTAAGTCTCAGAGATGAACTGTTAACAGCTGATTATCGGAGAAGTGTTTGTATAACACAGCGATGATGATGACGACTCTTCAACAGGAAGGAAACTCTGGATTATTTATGGATGTGACCAGTTAAGATAAAGGAGGTTTTCTTTACTTAACATGAGACTGTTTTCTACTAAAATCCACTCAGCACTTTGGTGACGTCCACATTAAACATCCGTCCGTGTGCATGTAGGTGTAAACAGGAAGTAGACTGTCTGATCTGTTTGTTGTTTAGTTGCAGAAAATTATACGAGAAACATCAACGACGAAAGGTAAGAATTTAGCTGCACACCAGCTGCTACCAACTGACTGACCAATCAGGGAAGACGACGTCGCGACCGATAAAAACCAATCAGGAAGTGAATGTGGGCGTCTGCATCATTGTGTTTTCTCTCTCTCAGTGTGAGCACAATGCGTGATGGGATATACTTCTTGGTTAGTGACCAGCGGTTGTTCACTGCTTTTCACAATGCATTGTGGGATACACTGCGTCCACTATATAGATATAATGATTCTGGACACAACCTCAGCTTTGGAGGCTCGAAACCTCCAGAGCAGTGTGGACGCCAGGCGTAACCATGGCAACAGAGACGAGTTTCCTGCAGCCACAGTATCTTTAGTCACTTTTTGTTTTTACAGTTTAAAGATATTTTACAAGAGAAAAAAAAGCAGCAGCACGTTGTACATTTTTATTATTTATCTTATTCCTCACTGGACGTGACGCCAACGAGAAAACACCAGATTGATCATGTTTTAGATTTAAACCTGACACAGTGCTGGACTGTAAAATGACTGTTCATCAATATCACTCCTTATTACAGCCAATATAATGAGTCCATATAAAATATAACCAGGCACAAATCACAGTAAATAATCCTCTGGCTGAGGAGGAAGCTAAACTAGAAGTGTTTCCATCGATCGTACAGTTACACAACAGAGAGTAAAAGCTGAAACATGTTGAACTGTTCCTTTAATGACAGTCACAGAGCAGGAGGCGGACACGACGCGGTGTCTACTTAAAGTGAAAGTTTTTTGGAGAATTTTGAAAATATTTTAATGAAAATTTTCTTTAAAATTTTTAGAATTTTTGGGTGGACTTTAAAAACACTTTAATGTCAGGATTTTTGCAGAAATTAGTGCAAGAATATCTTTTTAAATTTCTTTAATTTGAGCATTTCTTATATTTTTATCTTTTAAAATCATTTTCTAATTGTGTTTCTTATTTTTAAATTTCCATTTAAATGTTTTTTATTTTGCATTAATCATTATTTTGTATTTCGTCTTGATGTCTTTTGTATCTCATGTAAAGCACTTTATTCCCTTGCAGGTGAAACATACTGCACAATAAACCAGCCTCATTTATTTTATATTTCAGTAAATGTGCAAATGTTGAATGTTTTCACATTTTTAAATTTTCTATTTTTAATTCGTTTTAATCTGAGTCTCTGAAACAAACAATACAAAGACCAAATGAAAGACAAACACACAAACACACCCTGCAGCTTCCAACAGGCAGCAATCAGTGCTCTGCGCGCACACACGCACACACACACACACACACACTCAGAGGCATGCAGGCAAACATTCCTGCAGGAACACATATGTACACGCATGCATGCACACCCACTTCAGCTGTAATAAGCAGGCTGTGTTTCTGAAAGAGGACGGCAGCGATTATGTAACCACTGGATCTCACACACACACACACACACATACACACTGAAGCTGCAGGAACAGTCTGTATGATGTGAACTGTAAAAAGAAAACGCTCCTGCAGAAAACAGAGTCTGGATCTGACAGCAGAGATTTTCTCTGGACTCGAGGACGAATCCTCAAACGTCAAATTCAATCAGAGACAGAAGCTCGTCAATAAACAGTTGCAACTAACAATCACTTTCATCACTGATTGATCCAATCATTATTGCCTCAATTAATCCATCATCAGTTCTGTGAATGAAATGTCCCGAGGTGACGTCTTTGAACGTCTGGCTTTTGTCCCAACACCAGAAACAGACGTTGGAGAAACTGATAACAAATGAATAGATAATAAAATAATAAACCAGTTTCTACTGGCTTCTACTGGTTCTGTCAGCCCTTCACACTGTACGTGATTGTAGAGAACAGGTCAGATCTGAGCTAAGGTGCAGCTGCAAGACGGTCAGAAGCAATGAAGCCAGGACAAATGGATTATTTGATGTTTTCTGCACCAATAAAATGGAAAACTGGGGAGAGTTTGTTTTATTCCTGAGGGATCAGAGGGAGGAGGGTGAGGCAAAGACAGGTACATACAGGTGTTGTTAAAAACAACAGGAAGTTAGTTATTGTCGTTTGACTGCTGATCAACAGTTGGAGCAGCGGCAATTATAGTCTGCTCCTTTAAAACGCCCGCCTGAGTCATAACTCCTGAACTCACAGACATGAAACACATATTTATAGATTCAGTGTGACTTCCACTACCTGACAGGATCATTGTCTCTGATGTCCGTCACCAATAAACCTCCACAAATACACAAAACGAGACGCTCCTGACAGCTGCAGAACTTCATTCAGAATCCTCCTGTTTTTAACTTTCCTTCAGTGTCACAGTGAAACAGTGAGAGCTGCCTGAACATCCACAGAGACACTGACACCAGGAGCTGATCACAGCTGATTCGGCTGCTTTTAATTCTCAAAATAACAACAACTACAACAAGACTAAATATCACAGCGGAGGTTGGACGACATCGGCCTCCCTCCTCCGGCGGCCATGTTGGAAGATAAACTGAAGAAAACAAGAGCTTCTTACCTGTGCAGTGTCCGTAACGTTTCCCCGCCACGCTGTCCAGCACGGCGAGGGTCAGGTTGTCAGGTGTGTCGGGGTGAAGAGGTGTCCCGCCTCCTCCTCCTCCCCCTCCTCCTCCTCCTCCTCCTCCTCCCCCGCCACTGCTGCTGGTCTCTGTGATGAGGCTGGCCTCAGAGCTCTGCTCATCACTGGACAGAGACGGACTGCGGACATCTCCTCCTCCAGAACCAGAACCAGAACCGGAGCCCGACCCAGAGCCGTTGGCGCTGCTGGGCACCGTGACCAGACCGGTCCCTGTAGCTGAGGGCCAGGAAGGCGGGTCCTCGCTGTCGGGGCTGCAACGTTTAGAAATAATCAATAAACAATAAAAAGACAATGAGACGAAAACACAGAGTCCAGCTGCATGATCCTCAAACACAGATCGTTTTGTAACATGGCGTCAGGACACAGTACTCAGCTCTCTACATATGAAACTGCAGCCATGACGACTGTATGTGAATATCTGAACATCTGCTGGACGATTCTTTGAAATCAGACTCTGATTTAATGGACGTGTGATCAGAGCTGCAACTAACGATTCATTTCAGTATCGATTCATCTGCTGACTATATTTATCTTCTGGATCAATTTTTTAGTTGTTTGGTCAATAAAATGTCTGAAAATGCCCACAACAGTTTTAAGACCCCAACATGAAGTCTTCAGGTGTCTTTTTTCCCTATCAACCATCAAAAACTCTGATTTTTGGTGTCTTAGCTGAAGATGCTGTTTGTCCGTCCACACCGAGTCCTAGCAGGGCTAACAGCTAACAGCTAACAGCTAACAGGGCTGAACAGTTTCCTACCTCTTAGTTAAAGACATGAAGCCTCTGAGCTCAGCAGAGAACGATGTGTTCAGGAAACTGATTAAAGTTCTGGACTGTAGCTACAAACTCCCAGACAGGAAATACTTTTCACAAACTGCTGACTGTCTAATCTGCTCCTCTACATAGAAGGTCCTATCTGAGAAGTCTGTGATCGGAGTCACAGGTTTTTGTTTTATTTACATTTGTTGATCAGTCACCACAGTTACAGTTATGACTTCATTTTTAATGTTTAGTTGAGGAAGACAACACATTTCTGCACCGTAAACTGTTATTGTTTTTTTAAAATGTCCAAATCGATCAATATGGGGCTAAAAATCATGTTATTTTTTCCTGTATCACCCAGCCCTATCTACGTGCAGGACTAAACACGACCTGGACTGAACTGAGGAACTGAGACACACTGATGAACCTGGACCAGAGACCTGGATCCAGGTCTGGATTACCAACCCAGCAAAGCTGGGAATAAATCCTGCCCCAAGGCCTCAGACCTCAGATTCTTCTGGAGATTCTTCTGTCAGTTTACAGAAAGAGCTCAGATGCAGTCTTCTCCTAAATATGTCACACACAGAGGGGGCCACTGCTCGTTTTTGCCCCAGGACCTCCTTACTGGTTAACCCGGCTCTGCCCAGATCTGGTTCAGTCAGGTGTTGTGTTTGACCCCCTAAACCTCCTCATGTCTGTCTCACCTGAACACCTCCCGGGCCTGGCCGCTCTCCGGTGACGTCTCCCTGAAGAACGGTACGACCCGGGACAGGCTGGCCCTCCGGCGGGACGCCCCGGTCCCCCCGCTGGCCTTGTCCGCCACCCCTCCGACGAAGCCCCCGGCCCGGGTCAGCGCCGTGGTCTGCTTCTTCAGGAACTTCTCCAGCGGTTTCATCCCCGCCGGCATGGTGGGACGCTGGGTGGGGGGTCGGGGGGGAGGCAGGGAGAGTGATACAGGGGAGGGGGGGTGTTTAAAGGATGATGATGCAGAGATGGAGCAGAGGTGGTGGTGGGGGGGCAGGTGGTTCCTACATCATACAGCCCCTGCAGGTCGGGGTGTGCAGGTGTGAGCAGGTGTGGACGGACCCTCCGAGGCTCTGCGCGGCGTCTCTGGAAGAACAGACCGACTTTAACCCATTGGTGGAGGTGGAGGAGGGAGAGAGGTGAGTATGGGCGGCACAGAGTCCGTCTCTGTCCTCCCTCTCGGATCACCGCACCGAGACACCGACGCTTCTGCCAAAAAAAACCCTGCTCCGCTCTCGGCCGCTCCTCCCCGGCTTCCCCGCGTCCTCCTCCCCGCTCTCAGCTCCCTCTGCAGCCGCCGCGTAAAAACACCGAGCAAACCCGACGAAATGAAGCAGAAACAGAGCTCCCTCTGTCCGCCCTGCGTCTCCGCGGCTCTCCGCTGGTTTCTCCGGGGCTGGTGGGTCACCGGCGGCTGATTTCTCCGTCAGATCTCCGGGATGAATGAGGCGGCGGTGGATCGACGGTGGAGGATTTTTTTTTCTCCGTCCGCTTTTTTTCCCTCCTCACACACCTGGAGGAGGAAAACCCGCCCGGCCCGGTGCGTTTGGGTGTTGTAGGTTTTCTCAGCAGCAGCAGCAGGAGGAGCAGGAGGAGGTGGTGGGTTCAGTGTTTTGTTTTTTTTTTT